>PVIR01004683.1:15000-77149 GCA_004026965.1 Petromus typicus
TGAAATGCTCCCCCCCATGTCATCAGTTTTCTTATTTATGTGTAAATTAAATGATTATCTCCAGGTGCCTGGCAAACTTCTTCCTGCAAGGCTTTTAGTGTGGTGGTAACAGTGATCTAATTCTGTGGGTGACAGTGTTAAAATCGTGGTGGTAAGAAACTTCTAGTACCGCCACCCTACTGGGACTCCTGGAAACTAAACCTGCTGCTAGTGTGTACTTACATGATACACCCTGGTAACTAATATTTTCCTTTTTGTGTCTCCATTTCACTTAATGATTTTCTGTGTATTGTTGCAGACATCTCAACAGTGAGCATGCGCTGGACGATAGAAGTACAGCCCAATGTAGAGTACAAATGCAGGTTGTACAGCAGTTAGAGCTCCAGGTAAAGCCATATTTATTTTTAATATTGCCTCAGTCTTCCTCAACTTCCACATTTCTGCAGTGTTCTGTAATGAGTTCCTGTGTACTCATTCTTGAAAGTCCAAAGCCTGTTGTCCTTTTTCATGTTAATTTAATCTTTACTTTCTGGGGGTCAATTCGGTTTTCATTTCCTCCTGGACTCTCACACTTGGATGCCTCTTGAAGTCACAGTAATATGTATGCAGCTGACACTCAGTTACTACCTTGCGTGGTCCCGTCTTTCTCTCACTTTCCCTCCGTTCTCTGTCTTTACGCTTTCTGGGTATTTGGTGTTGGTGCAAGCCCCTGAAGTTGCTAATATTATTAAACTGGAGCTCCAAAGATAAGCTGGGGAGAGGCTGAATGAGAGTGCACATGAATGGGGACAGGACTCATGCATGTGACCAAGACGGGTGGGTGAGCACACACAAAAGCCTGTTTTCCAGAGTCACAAAAGAAGTGATAGGAGGATTTATTCCTCACTTTGTATGTCCCCTTTTCTCTCTATTGCTGAGAATAATTAAGAGTTCACTGCATCTATCATAAACACATATAAATTCATGTATAAAACATGCATGTGGCATAAATGCACTGTCTGTATGTAAGTACAAAATGGTACTTGGAAGTCCTCTGAACACTGGTGGATAAATTTGGCGGTAGAAAAAAGTAAACTTGTGAAGAATTCCCTGGGGAATCACTGTGGCCTGCCATGGAGATGTTATTTTTTTAATGTGGGTTCCACTTCCTGGTACAGCATAACTTGTTGATAAACTACCATATATTAACACTAATCCCATTCTTGGTATAATTAATAGAAAATTAGTTTCTGAAAGTAAAAATTGGGTCAGAAATGAAGATTATTAAAATGCACAGTTGCAAAAGTCTGACCTGGTAAACCCCATTTATGCAACCAAGTTCCAGAATGCTTTTGAGAGCTTGATGACTCAGTGCGCCTTCTTCCTCTGGCTGGTGCAGTGTAGGCAAGAGGTTAGCCGATGAGGGGAAATTAAAACAATGTTGTACATTATATTGGGATCAGCCATCGAAAAGCCTATTTTGTATGCAAGACAGCAATGCCGAGATATATGGAGAGCCCTAGGCTAAGTACAGAAGATAATTACATTTGGAATTTTACTGAGTTAAGTCATTTACAGCTTCAAATAGTTGCAGAGAAAAATCAGCCCAAACACACTTAAACTTTTTGTTGTGACTTTTCAGGATAGAAAGGATTTTTTTTTTTTTTAATGAGTTACCCATCTTATATGACAAATTGCATTTTTTGGAGGATTTTTCTCAAAAGTTATTTTTTCAAGCTATTTAATACTTTCTGTTCAAACTACAAAATCCAAGCATAGTAGAACAGTATTTATACAGCAAAGGGCATGTCATAAAAATCTTCTGATTTTTGTTTGTCTTGGGAAACATCTTTAAATTTAGTATGTGGAGGGAGAAGAAAAATAGTGGATTTAACCCATCTTCAAGTACCTGTAAAAGACAGTAAGGCCTTTAAAACTGGATTCTGTTATTTAAATTTTTATGATGCTGGCTTTTATAAAGCAATATGTTTCTGCATTTAAACTCTTAATCACAGTTTAAAATAAATTATCAGGGTTGTGGTAGTTTTCCCAGGGGGCAAACTGGGAGTGTTGGGTCCTTGTTACTTGGGAACTATGTATCTGTTTTATTAATTACTCTTGACCCTCCACAAAGAACAGTCAAGAGGGAAAAAAGGAATGATTCCACTGGTAAGTCAGGTGATTGTGTCCTGGCAGCTTCACTCTGGTGTTTTGGTCTGTGTGCCCCAGAAAGGGTGCAGATGGAGGAGTATTCTTTGTTATTTGCAGATTTCATGTAATCATAGATTTCTTTTCATCTTTCAGTTTTAAGTCCAACTGAAGGCAGATGTTTCAACTTGATATAGAAAGCAAATTGTCTTGGCTGGAAGTTAGGTTGCAGTGGTTACCTGTAACATTCCAATAATCTATTTCGCTTGAGCATTTGCTGTAATAGAAGAAGGGATAGGCTAATTCTGACAGGTTCCATTTCTTCACAGCTTGAAGAAGTTGCTAGACTGATGACATAGTGTTTGAGTTAACAAACTATAGGCTACAGGCCTCACCTCATAGGCTGAGAAGTTCTTACACTTTGCATGATTGGAGGACGGAAGACCATTTAAACAACAGAGTATTTTATGACAGGTGAAAATTATTTGAAATTTGATTTGATTTTCAGTGCCAGTTTTATTGTGACACAGCCATGCTCTGCCCATTTCTTTACCGTGGATCTGTGGTTCCTTTTACACTGCAATAGCAAAGTCATGTAATTGCAACGGAAGCCATATGGCCTACAAAGCTGAACATATTTACTCTTTGACTCCTACCGAAGTTTGCTAAGCAACTCCTGGTCAAGAGGGATCACAAGAAGAAAAGAGTTAGCATTACATTATTAGCAGTTTATTTCTTAACCTGACTGTCTAAACTTCAGTCCACCCCTTCATACCTCTTCATCTTAGACATAGTATCTAAAGCTGTCCAGGCACTGCACGGATCTGCTATCAGCTTCATAGGACAAGTGCTTGCCAGTCTTGGAAGTCATGGGAGCTGTTTACTCATTTATGTATTCCTCGGCTTATTCATTTAGTAAAATTCCTGAGGAAACTACTACATAGTAAGAACCATGCTGGTGCCACTACAAAGTACAGTTGTGATTAAAACTGATAGGGCTGCTCTCTTCTCATATTTACAAGGAAAAATAGTACAGGATAATTTTCCAGTGGAACTATCTGCTCATTGGATGGTACTAGCTCATGCCAGCAGATTCTAAAAAACTTGAGGCAGGCATGATGTTGCACCCCTGTAATCTCAATACTCAGGAGGGTGACAGAGGAGGTTCTCCCCAAGATTGAGGCCAGCCCAGGCTATGCAGCCTGAACTACATAGAGAAAATGTGTCTTAAACAAACAAAATGTAGCACTAGCAACTTATTCAAAAGAAGGCTTCACTGCTAAAAAGGAAGCAAACAAAAATGGAATTCCTTTAATGAGTTACATACTCAGGCGAAATGACAAGAAAGTGTCACTTCTTAGTAGTTGAAAAACCCTTATCATGAGGTGTAGAATTCATAGTGGCTCTTACAAGCTTTCAGGGTCTTTGCGTTACAGGTCTAGACACTTGACACAAGGTATAGTTTTACTCAAAGCTTTTAGGCTTCCTGTTTCTCTGAGCTTTAGCAGTTTCATGTTTGTGCTGTTATATTTACCATTTCATGCACCTGTATCTCAAACTGTACTTTTTATTATATCTAAATATTGTGATGCCCATGGAACCTGGGAGGGTGGGGAAATCAAGTACTTGTACCAGTGAGACTGTTGTAAAGGACATGTTTATGCCCAGACATCCTTTTCCCATGTGTGTTCCCCCATCCTCTCATCCCTAGACTAGGTTCTACCTATCTCAGTTAGGTAGTCTTGCACGTGACTAGCCTAAAGGCTACCTCTTTTCCCCTAAAGAAGGTATCTCCTGGTCCAAGAAGTACCCAAACTTCCAACTGTCTCACAAGTATTTTACCAGATTGCCATTGATTCATTTGAAGTTGAAAAAAGAATGTACCACTAACAGCTACAGTAAGCAGCTGAGGTTTGAACAATCCCCAAAGATAATAATGGTGTTAGAGTGGGAGGGTGAGTCTCCTACCATCCAGACTCCTGCAGCAGCACCAAAGGCTCTGCTCTTCAGATCTGGTGGAGGCCACGTATGTGCCTTGTGGAAGAGGAAAACCAGTGAGCTCAGGCCAGATCTTACATGCATAGTGGAGGCACCATAGATCTAAACTAGACAAAACATAACAAAACGACTCCACAGGAGACTCTAGTGTGCCCTTGTCAGCTTCTGGAGTGATCAGAGCTGGTGAAGGCCCCTTGACTGTTATTCCATATACCTCTGCAGTCCCCTCGTATCCAAACCCCAGTAACTTCCTCTTACCCAGAAGTTTCTTTTGACACCTCCTTAAGGAATTAGATACAATTTTTTAAAAAACATAACCACTATTAGCCTTACAAGAAGAGGCTAGAAGTGTTTCCCTTCATAGAGTCATTAATACAAGACTATTCTAGAATCAGACTAAAAAGCTTAGAAGACTCTAATCCTATGATTTTGGGAAGGCAGGCAGAAATCCAGATGATGGGTATTGGAGTCTCGGTCCTATCTAATCAGCATCGCAGGAGAGCCGCCGTCTTCCCTTGTATTTACAGTACGACTGGGTTTACAAAACTGAAATAATAATTGACATGCCGTTTATAAAACGCAAGATATATGTGTTTTTTTGAAATTTTTGTTGGCAGATATAAAACAGTGTTTTCTTAGCAGTGGACTGCTTCCCGGCAGTGCCACGAAGGAGGAGTGGTTTGTTCTGTTACCATGTCCCCCTGTCCTGGGCTCACTGAAGGGAAAGGGGTCAGTCACCCAATTGGCATCCTGAATGACCATTCCTTGCTGCCTTTTGTTACTGTAAAAAGCCACAATTTCTTGGAGTTTCACCAGAGCACTGGAAGGGGGTCATCCCCTGCTGTTTCCTGGGAGCCTCACCCTGTAACCCTGAAAAGTCATACGAGCTCTTTACAGTGCACACCATGAATGACTCATAGCAACACAGACACCACAGAAATGATTTGGGTCAGGGATATGGCTTTTGGAGGCCAAGGAGTACATTTTAAGAGTTCATCTGTTAAATGTTGGCCTCTTTTGACAGAGTCTTCTGAAATGATGTACAGAGAGCTAAGTTAGAATTAGAGGTGAGCAAAAGTATCCCCATCAGTGTACATGACCTTAGGAAATGTCTGTAACTGCCAGCACCTCAGCCCCCACTCCACCAGAACAGAGGGACAGAACAGAGGAACAGCGCCATTACCCTAGAGCTGGTAATACTTGGGAGTGTAAGGACTTCCCACTTACGCCACAGCCGCGGTGGGGAGAAAGCATGCTTAGTGACTGTGATTGAACATCCACTGTCCAGTAGACCTGGGCTTCAGAGTCCAAATTCATATTAATCTCATTCACGTGGTTACCCCAGATGAGGACATATTTATGAGCCCCAACTTTCAGGTTATAGATGAGATCACGCAAGTGTCACTGGTTATGTTACAGTGGGAGAAGGAGAAACCATCAAGTTCAGCAGACAAGAAAAACATGTGCAAGAATTTACCTCCCTTAGAAAATGTAAGACATTAGTGAGAAAAGTACATTATTTTGACAACCCAGATGAGTGTTAAGCTGTTTTTTGTAGCCAGGAAACATTGTCAAATTGCAGTATATGGTCCTTGGTAAATAATACTTTTTGAATGAAAAAATGACATTGGAAAAGATCCATTTTCCCTGTGGGTTGGCACAATAGTGTTCAGCACAGGTTTCCTCAAGCTCTTCTACCTGCAGGCTTTTGAAATGGACACTGGAGGGATAAAGAGGAAAGGAATCGCCCAAACTGAGGTGGATCTGCCGCTGCCTTGAAAGGATGGGATTGAGTAGTTTGTGGCTTTTGTTCCTTAACAGTTTTACTCCATTCATTTCACTATTGAGGAAGCACCAGTTTTCATCAAAGCTTTGGACGCAGTTAAAGGGGTCAGTCTTTCGCAGCACCATGCAATTTCATAGGGAGGGCAGACCAGCGGTCCCTACTGCCCACAAAGTTTTTAAGAGACAGCCCAGTGGAGAGGACCACAGGAAGAGATGTTGACAAGGACTCTCAGAACAGGGAAGCCACTTGAAAATTTGTTAACATTGTAGGGTGGATGAAAAGGATAGTTACAGGATATGTTATTCTTCTTAACGTAAGTCTGTGTGTTCAGTACAAACTAGGGTGACCAGCTCTCTCAGTTTGTTTGCATGGGGCTGAGGCAGTTCCCAGGAGATGGGATGTTTAGTTTGAAAATGGAGAAAATGTTTAGTTTGAAAATGGTGTGAATGGGCCAGGCTACTGGGAGAGAACTATTGAATGCCCCAGGTTATTCTTTTTTTTTTTCTTAGGTTTTTTGAGACAGGGTCTTTCTTTGTAGTTCAGGCTGGCCCTGAGCTCAGCCTCAAACTCACATCACAGCAATCCTCCTGCCTCTGCCTCCTGAGTGCTGGAATTACAGGCGTGACCACCATGCCCGGCACTGTGGTATGTGGTACTGATTGCCGCTGGGTGTGACTCTCCACGCCCAGTATTGTATGTGGTTACCGGGGGGATCGAACCCCCGGCCCTTGCGTTTGCAAGACAGGCACTGGAACCACTGAGCTAAATCCCCGGCCCCCCCAGGTTATTATTGAAATGAGTTCATACTGGTTCTCAGAAACCATGTAAATGGCTGAGTTCCTCGTTATCTCCCTCCTATGAGCAGCTACACCTTCTCTCCTGGATTCTCAGAGCAATTTAAAAAAGAAAAAGTAACTTCTCAAAATAAGTCTGTCTTCCATCTAATTAACAAGTGTAATGTAGTGTTTCTTCTTGCTCTTTTTCCAAAAGATAGCTCTCAGTCTATAGTGATCTCTATTATCCTTGGGCCTTCTCTTCCGATGGAGGACACTGAGGTTTAGAAAGTAGATCCATATGTCTGAGTTGACGGTGAGAAAGAGGCTGAGCTGAGGCTACTGCCCATCCTCTGTAACCCTTGCTCCTCTTCCTACCTGACAGTTGTGCACGGAGGTCAGCGAGGCCCTGGGAGGTTCTGCACTTCCATGAGTTGCCAGTTTCCGGTTTCAAAACCCAGCTTGTGGGGCGTTTCCCTTCCTGCCTTCCTGGTCCCCCTCCAGTCTCCTGATCAGTCCGTGGCAGCCAGCAAGGCTTGAGCCCAGTGACTTTGGGAACTCGCTGAAGTTTTCTAAATCATCAACAGCAGGAACCTTAAGCTCTAAGAAAATGTCAGCAGGGAGAAAAGTGTGCAAGTCTCAATAGCAGAGGGAGACATTAATCCTAACACAAATCAATTACTGTATGGACTTTGCATGTGATTACTGTACCATTAGCAATGCTATTTGTAATCACTCCAGCTTCCTAGACGTTAGCAAATATATTATCTGTAATGCATCCCCCTTTGGACTTTTCTATAACCCCATTCTAGGCAGTACTCAGGACACTGTATCACAGCAGTGGCCTCATAGACCTTCCTGCCTCCAAATGAAGCTCTGAGGAAGTTTAGAGCATGTTGGGGGCAGCGAGGTCCTAGCAGCAGAGCCTAGTGTTGCCAGCGCTTTGTGACTAGAGCCAAGGAAAAGAAGAGAGAACGTGTCCAGGTGTCTCACTTCCACGTCCTCTTTTGAAAACCAAGACACTTTTTTTTTTTCATAATTTAAAATCCTGCCTAACTGTGGAAGCATTAGAATTCCTAGACTATGACTGAATATTAGTGTGCGTCTGCTTTAAATGTCAAGAGAGTCTTTAATAATAACATGTGAGAAATGTTAAGATGGTGACAGAGCACAATAAAAGTAGGGAAATTCTTTGATTGGGGTGAAATGAGCCATAGAGAGTCCACCACCTGAATTCTGTAGCTGATGATAAAGAAATCTTTGTTAAGTTTTTAGTGGTGTTGTTTGGAAGGCATGTGAATTACTATAGGTTAAGAAAGTGGGCAAAAGATAACTGTTTGGTAATAATTGCCAGGCACGGTAGAAGAGTTGGATTGTACTCTGTCCTGTAGCTACTGCTTTCTGTTTTTTCCTTCTGCTGGTCATATACACTTTAGAAACTAGCATGTACCCCGTGTAAGTAACTGAATGCCATCTGCCTACCTCAGGTTAACCTGTTCAAATCATCGCTATCAACAAAATTCTGGAGGAAACCTGGACAGCCACTGTGTAAGGCATAATCAGTCCCTTGCAGTATAGTGTTTCCTAACGTTGCCTGTTGCTTCTAGATCCCTCCCTTGGCAGATTTGCTGAGCAGAGTGCAGCAAATCTTCGTTGTAAATGGGGATCATCATGGCACTGGCTTTGCCTGCTGATAACATTGAGCCCATTCAAACCGTGTCCCTCAGCTCCTCCCCAGAGGCCCGGTAGGTACATAGAGGGGTGAGGAGCAGAGCAAAGTCTGTTATATCCTTACTACAGCAGATAATCTTTATAGTCAGGTCATTGTGGGAAAGTCAGAACAAGCATCATATAACTATGGTCCTGCTCCTCAGCAGCATGATATACATCAATCTTGGGAGCCTTAGTTTCCCCAGTGATAAAACATGAGTTGAGGGCTAGGGAATCTGAAATAGTCACAACAGTCTATTGTGAAGTGAAGACACGTTCCATCTTCTTACATGTTCTCAGTATGGTAGTATATCTACATGTGCAGGACCCTTCATTTATTTCAGCAGAGTTTTGTTTTTCGTGAGGAAGAACTGGCCAAACTGACCTTACAGTGGTTTGTCCTTCTGACAGACTTGTAAAATGAAGGTGTTAAATGAACCCAAAATCATGTTCCCTTTTCTCTGCTAAAAGAATGAGTTTAATCTCCATAGTTTCTATCTCTGAAGATGGTAGATGGAGCTCCTAGCCTTCGGCAGTCATCATGGAGCAATACACAAGATCCCATCTTCATGGCCTAGACAATTTCAAAAGCTAATTTGAGGCCATGGCTAATAAAAGAGGGGATGACCTATATCAGCCAAAGGGGGAAGCCGTTTTCCCAGAATAAAGGGAAGAAATAATAAAAACCAAAGAGATAAATCTACGAAAAGTAGGCTTTATCTTTCCTATGTTTTCTGTTCTGTTCTCTTCTTAGAAATAGCAAAATTATTTTTCTTCCCAATTACCCCAACTGCAGACTCCATTGGATCCCTATAATGTTATTCCCCATTCTAAACATACACTCAACCAGTCTAGGCTAGATTGATTTCACATCTCTTAAAGTATTTTTGAACCTTCATGAAGCACTAGTCGCTGTGTTGGGCCTGTTTCATGCAAGAACTTAGTTCCTCCTCAGAACAATCCTTCAGAGTTCAGAGATGATCGTTCTGTAGTTAGCAAGATAAAGTAAATACACAGAAGAGTTACAGGAAGTGTTAAGATCACCCAGCCAGAGTCTGAAACCAGAGCAGTGCAAGTGTTGGACACACATTCTTTACCACATTCATTCTGCCATGTTTCCACACAGTTGATGGACATTCTGTAATTAAATACAATAATCCCTGCACTCGCAGCCCCTCATATGGAGCCCATTGTCAATTCTTATGTTGTGTGTGTTCATTCTGTGCCCACTAGGACTGCTTTTAGAGAGTAATTCTCTGTTGATATCACAACAACAACAAAAATATTTAAGTTTGCCAACCAAATTTCTAGCTGAGCTTTGGAGTGCACTGCTCATCCATTTGTTTGCTTTTCATGGAGTGTACAGTGTACTTGCTAATGTGTTTGGGTTCTCATAATAATGAAAGGATGCTGGAAAAATTGATGGGGATGATGAGGTCATGGAATGACAGCACTAAACAGTAGTAAAGACATCTAAGAGAGAAGATAGTTTCAAAAGGTATAAATGTTTCAACTTTTTGCCCCTCCCTCACAAAAGAGGGATCTGGCTATTTCTTTAATTTTTAAAAACAACTCGTGGGCTAAAATAGATTACCTCTATAAAACACATTGAAAAATGAATTACATTTCAGTTTGTACCAACCAAACAACCGTAAAAGTTGGATTTTTGTAGCTGTATCTAACCTTTTCTGCTGAAAGGCAAAACTAGTGTGGTAGTCCATGGGACTTCAAAATGGAGGATGAATTTCAGATAATCTTCTTATGGGAAAATTGTCTTCAGAGTTAAGGTGTGAGTTTGGAGCAGAGTGTTAACTGCCTTGGACTGAGCTGTCAAAGGTCAGCCCATTAGACGCTTGGGTCACAGACAGAGATGGATCAAATATAAACCTGGGAATTTGGATTTTCCTTTTACCCGACTTGGTGTCTGTAATTGCTACATCCATACTGTTTACCCCCAAATTAAGTCACAATTAGTATTCAGCAGACTCTTCAATAAATAACACTTGTCAGCCTTTAATTGGTATTGTTCAGCAGGGCAGGCTACTTCTTGTTTTTAAAAAGAGCAACTTGTGTGCCTTAATTCCTTATGCTCCGTGACAGTTTTAAAACCAAACTTTTTAAACCCAAGGATAGTTTAGTTTTAATATCAAAAAACTTCGAACACTTAACATAAAAACAAATAACTGTAGAAAAATGCCATTCCCAACATTTTAATTGTTCCTACGCAGTCACTTTGGAAAACTAAATTCCTTTAGCATTATGTGCTTGGGGAATCTTGTAGTTTGGCTGTTCAGCAACTTAGCGAGGAACATAAAAACATAAAGTGGCCCCTAATATGGTATCATTTTCATTTCCTGTTTGTTGAAAGATAAATGCTAATACTGTAAGGCTTTTTTCTTCTCCTTAATTTATTCCTCCCTGAACCACAAGGGAATTAAAAAAAAAAAACCAATGTGATAGGGCTTGAGACTGAGTCACCCAGTTAGGATAAGCTGAAAGCCTTTTCTCATCCGTTTTGTCCTTTTCCCTTTTTTCTACCTCCTCCCAATTCTTGAGTCCCTGTCATCCTACTAAAGCATTTTCTTTTTTAAAACATGATGCATGTTTAATTTGGGGATAATTTTGCATCTTCAAAAACTGCTTTTTAAAGTATTTAAGGTAAATGATATGACATACAAGAAATAATTCTCTCCCTAAGACAGATATTCTTCTCTAAAAGTATTGAAATAAAACTAAGTATCTATATTGTTTCATTCTCATGTGTTCTGTCTGTCTGTCTCATTAATCTCATTTGCATTTTCCCCTCAGTGCTATAGATGCTCTTTTAAATGTATCTGTATCTTTTGTGGATATATTTTCTACTTCTACCGAAGTCATGATAGGTTGCCTATACCCAACTGTCTTGAATTACCAAAATTATTAGGATGTTAAACAATCCAAAGCAAGCGTAAAGAGTGTCTTATCCAATAAGTAGTGAGTGCTTGCTATGTATATCCAGTAAATTGATCTGTGACATCAGAAGATAATTTTATAAAGATACAGAAATTGTCAGTATCAGAGTACCATGTAGTACGTCCTCAGAAATTGAATAAATGGCATGCTCACTCTGTGTTGTTTGAAGGTGAGACCCTATCAGCCCTTGTGTCCTTGTTCCTCTCTGCCAATATCACCTGCCAGCACTCTCTTGATCTGTGCTTCCTCATAAAGAAGATGAAGATGATTTTGCACAAATGTGTCCATCTGTCTAGGAGTTTCTTTCTACATGACCACAACAGATGAATTTATGAGTTTTAGCTGCCTACTTCATTTTCCTCAGCCTTCTTGTGAATAAGGCTGGTTAACAAGCATGATTCACTGTTGTCTTTAGTTGTCCATGTTCCATGGGACTCCTTGGTGCCAGCAGGTCTAGAATATCCCAGTTAAAGTCTAATGCATCTTGTGTTGAGAAACTTACAACGCCCCCTCCAGTTACTTGGAGTTTGGCAGTGGTCCTGTAGATTCCAGAAACAATTAAGCAATGAAAATGATTTTGTCATGTGCTGTGATGGTATAGTGGTTTGGACTATGTCTAATGTGGATTGTTGAAGCAGTCTTTTATCTGTATTCAAAAAAATAACAAAGCCTCTTCTTTCTACTAGCTTGCAAAAGACAAGGAGCGGCTGCAAGCCATGATGACCCATCTGCATGTGAAGTCCACAGAACCCAAAGCTGCCCCTCAGCCCGTAAGTAATGCTCCACCCCGCAGCAAAAAGCCAGCAAACTTTATGCTATTGGTTTCCTGCCTCCTCACCCCATCGCAGGGAGGAGGACTGCTCCTGTGGCCAGTGTGAATGTCAGAGGCCTTCAGTTCCATTAACTGTTCAAGTGTGCGAGGCACTGGGGGAGACAGCATGATTCATACGTGGTACTCAGCCCATGAAACATTAGCAACTAGCTCTTCTTTGAAACAGAGTGGTGTTAAACGAAGGCACTAAAATATTTTGTGGGAACTTGGTAGAAAAAGGAAATCATTCTGAATGGCAGAAATGCAGAGAAGGTAGCCAGACCATGAGAACAAATGAAAGAGGCATTTTGGCCTGGGCAAGGCAAGAGGCAGTATTATAGGAGGCAAGGAGTAGTCCAGCTTTACTCACAGGCAAAAGAGAGAGGAAACCCACTGTTGGAATCATGGGGACCATCTCTGAAGTGAAAAGTCACTCTTCCAGTTGAGAGACAAAATGCGGCATATTGAGATTGCTTCTTACTTTTAGAGATCTATTTCTTGCTTTTTTCCCCATTACTAAACTGAAAAATGCCATCCCTGTATAGGCAACTCATAGCAGAGCGAAAGAATGGCATCTTCACCTCTGTCCTGCCTTGGACATCATTATCAGTAGTGGGTTAATCCCTTTTGCCACTGTATGTCTCATCTACTTCTATTTCTAAAAGTCTCTTAGTAGCTTAGACTGATTATTCAAAATGGAGACAGTGCTTTGCTCCTTGATTTTAAGATTTGTAAAATTTAAAGGTACACTGCCTTTATTTGATTTTGCTGGGAGTCACTGTGTGAAAATTAATTGAGCGTTGACAATCTATAGTTAGTACCAGCAATTTTAATCAATATGCAATGATGCAGCATAATAGCAAAGTATTGGTTTATCTGTTTTGACCGATTTTTTTCTATAAATAAAGCAAACACACACCCATATATGTTTGATTTATGGTGATAGAAATAAAACGGAGTCAGACTATTAACCCAGCAAATATGGTAGCCTGCCAAGATGCAGTTGGCAGACAAAATTAATGTCTGAAACAGAACACATTACCGAGATCTAGGACATAAAATCATTAAACACTTCGCGCATCCATTTTTACTAGCAGAGTCCTTAGTTTCCATGTTTTCATAGTAAATGGCTGTGAGGACTAAAGGGATGGGCTACCAAAAAGAAAGGAAGGGAAAAAAGAGAGAGCCAAGCTATTCATTATTGTGGAATCAGTCCTCGACTCTGCTTTTCCTTCCACCCTCTTGAAAGAAAGGTACCTGGAAGAGTATGAATTCAGAACAACCCATGAGTAAGGCCTTGAAATGTGTTGGCTGCCTTCTAAAACGGTCATGGTCCACCCCAGAGGGCTCCAAGTGCCTCAGGACACTTCAGCCTCTTAAAATGAAGCTATGTTCCCAGGGTGAAAGGTTTGAGGCTAGGATGGAAGGACAGTATGAGATTATGGATGAAGAATAGCAGTGATAGACTCACTGCCGGCCAAGGCAGTCTAGTAACAGACTTGTTTTAGGTCGTGGTGCTCTTCGGAAAGAAGAGGGACACAGGTGGCGAAATGTAGCTGCGGACCCCTTGGGTCACCCAACTAGCAGAAGAGCTGAGCAATGATAGGTAGTGCCATCCCAGGCTGTGAGAGGACCATTGCAAATGTCCATGTGGACCAGGGTTAATGCAACCAGTGAACAGGAAAGGCCTCTGGGGAGGAACAAACAGGGCAGGAAGGTTTGTCTTGATTAGTATAAAAAAATATTTTACGTTCTACAAAATTATAACTTTGAAGGGGACCTCCTACTAAATTTATTTTTAACTGCTCTATTGAAAATTCTCTACCACTAGTCAACATTATCTCTTAGTAGCTCAGCACAGTATTTCTTTATTAAAAGAAATAGGCACGAATATTTTTGACTGAAAAATTAATAGCTTTTGAATTCATACACAGCAGGTTTTCTTTTGCAAAGAAGTCCAATATCGCTGCACAGCACTTCTATAACCATTTATTTAGAGTCCAAGTCAAACCTTTGACAGCTAGAGCAGCGCTTACAAGCCAATATAAAGAACTCCAAGATGTAAACCAACAATAGGCCGTCTGTGTGAGGTTTGCCATTGTCAAATACATAGATTGTTTGGATTAGTTTATGTAAATGTACTGTTGTATTACCCTTTGGAAAAAAAAAAGATCACATTTGTGTATGAAAAGTGGTTCCCTTTTCAGGCAGCATTATAAATTCCTTATCCTTTAACTTACATGTAAGAAGTAAAAATTGGTGCCTGACAAGCAGATATTGTGTGACACTGTTGTCGGAATGAACCTGCCTTCTTTTCATTTATTGGAAAATAGAAAATTTTATTATAGATACCATCTTATAAATCAGGAATTATTAAAATATGTATAGGTGAGGCATTGGAAAATTAATTATAAAAGATAGACGTGTAACATTCTGCATAAATTTTTACTTCCTTGCCAAGAAAAAGAAAAAGAAAAAGACACACACATGCTACAAACCCTTGACGCTTTCAACTTGAAGGTCCTTCAAGGCTGTCTGGTGACTGATCCTAAAGTACAAATATTCTCTGTATCCTGAAATTATTTTATTCCACCCTGAATTATAGAAGGACTTGTGTGTGTTTGAGTGAATACCTTTCTAGAATCTGATTTGAAACAAGCAGTCCCCAAGATTCAAATCTAACCATAGATGGGGACTTTGATGTTACAACCTTTCTAGTAAGTTTATGAAGTTGTTTCCTTTTTCCATTTCTATTTAAGAAGAACTTTGTGTTTATTTAAAAATTCTTAGTCACTAAGTGATAAAATGCTCTGCTATAAAGGTTGCCCTTCACTAAATGCCATTTGGGTAGTAGCAAGTGTCATTTGTTGGACCCAGTTGTCCAACTCGTCCCCCTTTCATTGCATCAGGAGGGCTGCCAACGTGTCCTGGGATTGTTCTTATGTCAGCTCTGAGATGGATTTTTCTGGACCCCAGTGCGGAGCTCATCCTTAGATCTGGATAGTTGAAAAAGTGTGTTCATCTCGGGACAGGGTCCCAGACTGTAGGTGGAGGTCTGAGATTGATTCACACTGGGAAGGAACCCTGGGCTCTGCTGCAATAACTCCCAGTCTTCCTGTCCCTCCAGCTCCTTCATTAAATACATCTTCCTGCTGCCACCATTCATGAAAAAGCCTTTCTTCTCAGAATTATACCCTGGCCTCAAAGTGCAAATTGTTTTGGGAAGGAGAATTTTGGTATTTAAAGATCAAAACTACAGTAGTTCCTCAGTTCACGAATATCCTTTTCTGCAAGCAGTTTGGTTTGCACACACTACATAGAGTGATGAACATGTCTTGTCGCCATCTTCCCCTCCCAAACATGGGCATCTTTTCCAGAATTATTGAACAAACCAAGGGTCCACTATATTCTGTCAGCAATATTTATTGGACACGTGATAGATACACTGAACTTTGAGTAGTGAAATGAGAAAGGCCTGTCCTTGCCATGGAGGTGTTCAGAATCTTCATGGAGGAACCTAAAAATGACATTTACACATTCAGTCAAGGCCTGGGGCTCAGGCCTGGGGAGTGGTCAGAGAGGGCTTCTTTGGAGAAGCCCTGTCTCTGCTGCAATCTGTGAATAGAAAGAAGTGGTAAGAAGTCAGCTTTCTAGCTCTGTCTTAAGATGAACAGTGGATGCACCTGTCACTGTGACTCTGTGAGTGGGAACTGGGAGGGAAAGGTAGGTAATAAGAGGCATTGTGGAAAAGGAAAAGAACAGCCCACATCACCTAAGTGCAGTAAGCGTTTCTTACTTTAATGCTATTAAGGCTGAGCCCTGCATGAAAAAGGATCTGTAAATATTTACCAGGGCAGTTCTAAGTTCTAGCATGTGGGTACCTGGAGTAGAAAGATTGTTCTTGAGTTAGGTTGTAATGGCCAACTTGGTGCCCTTTAACTTTTAAGATTGTTTCCTCTATGATGGAAAAAGAAACAGAGGGAAATAGTAACAAAATGAACTGATAATCTTTGTTCCAACTGTAGCAACATGGTCCCCAGAAACAGTATATCTTGTGGTCTACTGCTTAGAGGTAAGGGACTTCTGTGGAGGCCTCACCAAGTTACTTCCTGGGAGGGGGAGGCATAACTCCGAAGACAAAACAACCAGAAACCTGTGAGTTAGGACTTCAAAGTTGTTAAGGATTACTTTAAATGGCCTTTCACTATCACGATGTCAGCAGAGCACTGTGAACCCTGTTTTAATATGCAGGAGAACATGCAAGGTTTGCTTGGCTCATGGTTACCCTGCACATCACAGAACCAGTCCTCATCCCTTTTTCAGACTTGGTGGGCAAGTAGGTAGAGTGCAGGTAGTAGAACCTTCTTTATAAAAATATAATAAAGCACATTTGGAGTGAAATATAGTAGTAGATTCTCTTTTTTATACATGTTCTAAGCACAGCAATTAAGACTATTTTGAAAAAGCTTTTAGGTACTAGAAAAACAGAGTACCCCTTTCGGGGGAAAAAGGGCCTGTTGACTCTGCTAGGAATGGCTGATTCTGTGGACAGCTGGGGTCTTGCTTTGGAGTCAGGAAAGTAGTATCAGGCTATCCAAAAAGGAGTCTCACATACAACAAGCAAAAGCTGTGTTTGGGACTGTGTTTCATTAGGTTGCCCCTCGTCACCTCAGGTTGTGTTGTTTCTGGTGTTAGGATGGCTGTTTGTTGTTAGTGCAGCCTTCTGAGCATCTCACATCAGGCCAGGCTGAGCGAGGAAGGAAAGCAAAGGCTCCTCACAAAGGCCTCCCGCTGCCGCCCGCTGCCCTGGCTGCCCAGTGTTCTGGCACCACCGTCATCTCTGAACTCTGTGATTCATGCCTAGAAATGCAGCCGCTGGGCGCTCTGCAGTTCCTGCCGGACCTGAGCCACTCGGGCCAGTGCAATCAACAGTAGAAAAACCAGTTCTGTGAGCCTGAAAGTCCCTACTGTGTAGCCTTGGCTTTTGTGTTTTGGTTTCAGGTCTGTCTTTTGTTCTCAGAATCTGTTTTCATGTGAGGCAAGAGCACAAACAAAAACAAAAAACTGGTTCTTACAGGAACCCTCACAACAAGGCTGTCTCTGTCTGGGGTTTACATCAGCTGTTTATTTTTTAAAAATGTGAGTGACTCATCATCTTTACACAGGAGAGGAGATTTCTGTTCAAAAACTACAGATTAATTTTTAAAAAGAACTAAGTACAACGTTGGGTAGCTGGTAACATTGGAATCATTTTGATGGCAAAAGGTCCACAAAATTCCCTCTCTACCCAAACTGAGGGCACAGACAGCCGGAGTGCGTAATTACTTTTATTTTAAAAACCCGCCTATAGCAATATTAAGTGACGTAAGAATTTAACTTTTGGCCACAATTTCAAAGAGATTATCTTTGCTGAAATCATCACATGATGGGAAACTTGCCATGTAGAAAATAATCAGAGTTACTAACTTTTCTAAACATAGCAACTTCTTCCTAAATAAAAAAGGAACACAGTAAGAAAAATGAGCTTTCCATCAGGAAAAAAAAAAAACCTCCTAGTCCAGTCTCTTTTTGCTCCATGCCCCAGAAAAAAATTTTTTTTTTTATAAACTTTAACTACAATCGGAAACATGAAACACAGTAGCTTTCATGCCCAATTGATGACTGTGTTAAATAGTATACAGTGAAGATGAATATTTCAGGATCATAGCAGGACTCAGCATTGTTCCTGATTCGCTCTTCTGTTGAGAGTCTGTGGCTGTCAATGTTTTTGTGGTCCACTTTTTTCAGAAAGACCTTAATTGAAAGAGTTGGCTTGGTTTGAACAGAGGCTACTTTGAAGCCTTCCCCTTGCTCTCTCTTCCTCCTGGTGAGGATGGTTTCTCTTCAAGACAAGCATGTGATCGTCAGACAAAAGTTTAAAAGTTAAGAAACTGCTATAACAGCTGACGAGGTTGACATTTCATTAACTTGTTGGTTCAGCCTCCAGATGATCTTGCAAAGCACCGTCTATTTGGAGTTTACGGCTTTTTGTTCTTCCTTCCCTCACAGGCTATAGTCATGTTTAATTTGAAATCTGGGCTCCTTTGGCAAATTAGCAATTAGAACAATTTTGTGGGAATATGTATATGTGTCATTAGTTTTCCTGCAAATTAATAGCAAGGGCAGAGGTTAGGCAGAAATTTTCCACTTGACTGCAGCTCCTCTATAGAGACTTGGCACTTGCTTTTGGAATGGCCACAGCTGCTCTCAGCCACCCTCTTCCTCTAGGAACTGTCTTTTAATTAGTTTACCTCATAGCCATCATTACAAATATTACTGCCTCCCCTCCTTGAAGTAAAATTACTGTTTCTACAAAATATTCCAGTGACATCTTGCACCACTGCACATTGATGGTGGGGTCACTGGAATGCAGCATTTAATCACTAGATCACCTCCATCCGCATCTCCTAATTAGAGTCCTTACACTACATTTTTATCTGATAATTAGCTGAGATTGGCTGCTTCCTCTGTGGCTTATTAGAGACAACCCAGCAGTGGGTGCGAATCACAGTGTCATTTGTCAAGGCTGGTCAGCCTCTGTCCTCTCTTCTGGCTCCATGTTTATTTCCACTTGCCGCCTGTGTTCGAAAGAATCCAGGAATTTTGGTCTGTGCCTCTTTCTCTGGATTGTGGTTTTTTTTTTTCCCTTATTACCTTTACCGATAGAAGTGATCCAAGTATTAGAATCCTTGGGCTGGCTGCAAGAGTCAGATTCTTTCTGCATTTGATGACATGTTAGTGGAATGGGTCTGTCCTTAGGTATGAGCAGCCGAAAAGATGGGCCTGACGTACTGAAGGTTTAAATGAGTGTGGGTTTGTGACAGCTAAACTGCAGCCCTGTTGGACTTGATCTTTCCCACCGAAGTGGAAAGGAACCTGCGTCCTAAAATATCTTAAGAACATTTGTGTGAGTGATTCTTTTTGTTCTTAGGGAAATGGCATTTACCTGAAAGTAGAAGCCAAGAAATAGACTCACTCTATTATGTGGCTTCTGTGTGTTTGTGCTTTCAGGCAGTGAGTGCTCAAGAGCCACAGATGTGCCTTTGATTGTTTTTGTCACTATAGGACCAACACTCTAGAAGCTATTCAGGAATGCTTATTGAATGTCATTTGTAAACAGGAACAAAAACTACACACTGAATGAATCCTCTTCAAAAAATGAAACTGGCATTTATTTTTCCCATTAACAGGCATAAGGTGATTTATTCAGAGTTTATAGGAACATAGAGGTAGGTGGGTTGAGTCTGGGTCCAAGCTGGAAGTATGGACACCCAGTTTCTTTCTGTGTAAAATGAGTGGCATCTCACACAGTAGGTAGTGTGTTCATCGTTGAGATCATACAGGGAAGGGCAACTGTTTATAAGTGTTCATGAGTTCTCTGAAACGTTCTGATAGTCTTTGGCTCAGCAGCCTCTGAATTATAAAAGCTGTGTATTTATGAGCTTCGTGGACTAATTTCCTTGACCCTCTGCCTCAGCAGATGCTCATACATACTGTGCTTGGACCTGGTCAGTGATTAAGGCCCGAGGCAAGAAAGAGGTCAGCCCCAACTCTTCCCTCTTGACCTCTCAGCACTGCCCCGTCCCCTGGCTACTGCTCTAAACTGTTAGCACTTGGTTTGCAAATGGGTATCACCAGGTCATGTTTGAAGGAGTGGTGAGTTGTGCTGTTTCTGTAGCTACTTCTGGAGCTTTCTGGATTGGGTGAAGGGGAGATGTCTCTGGTTTGCTGAGTTAGCAACTCAAGCTAATAGAAAGGAGGACACAACCGAAGGCTCTCAGTCCAGTATTCAGCACCAAGTCTGCATTGTCTGTGACTGTTTCTGAAGCCATAGTGGATCTCTCTTCATCCTTTGGAACTCCTCTAGATGTATTAGGCAGAGAGGATTCTCATTACTAGAGTGTTAGTGAAGGTTGTGTCTTCTCAAAACAAACTGCCTTTTGTGCACTTTGATTAGAATCTCGGAGATCCTTTTTAAGGCCTTCCACAAAGATTGACCGTAACTATGATGAAATAGGCTTATTATGTGGTGAGGGAGTTGAAACCTGGTGTGTGAATGTGCTGTCAAGATTGCTTTACTCCAGTTCCTTGCATTGAGCGAAGGCTTCCTATCTGAGATAGCAAAAAAGATGGTAGACTCCAAACCACCAAACTCTTCATTGCTGGACTTAACAGAACAGTAATTCTGTTTCCATAAATTTTGGGAAAGGGTCGTCCTTTTCAGTATTTACAAAAATAACACTGAAAGGTGAAGGTAAGGTACATAGTAAATCAGAGAAATACTCATTCATTTACCTCTGTACTACTTCAAATAAATAGTAATTCACTTCTTTATATCAGTAGATTATTTTTTTGAAAGAAAAAAAAGAAATCTCACAGTTCTGGACTGCTCATAGTCCATGTTCTTTTTAAAGTAACACATGCCAGCCCTTGATTTGATATAGTTTAATAACTATTGCATGTAAAGCTTTTAAAGATTAGTCTGTGCCAACTGACAGGAATAAATGATGGCTTCTGGGACGAGGGCCCGTCTTCTTTATGAGCTTAGGCCAGACCTTTGCAGTGGGCCCCGTATGCACGTAGTTTCACGTTGGAGCTAAGGGGCGCATCCTCCTCCCACTGGCCAACATGGCAGTGCCTAGCCAATGAGGCCATTTAAATTTAAGTCCCTCAAAATTAAACAAATGCTAATTTTAGAAAAAGTGAATAAACACTGCTCATCAGTTGGACTGGCACATTGCAGAGAGTTCAGGTCCACACCTTTGTAGCCCACACTGTCTTCATGCCAGCATCTTGTCTTCCTGGTGCTGCTGAGGATTTTGAGGCTATTAGAGGTAGGCTATTAGAGGGGGTCGTGATTAAAGAATTGTCTTGACACAGGACTTGTTACTCTCGCTCTTGGATAATCCCATGTAGCATCTGTAAACATCCATTTGGCAGTCTTCGGAAAATACCTATCTCGTGAAAACGAAAAGAGCCTTACAAGAGATAGCTTACACCAAACCGAAGTGAATCATTTATAAACATGTCTACTGAGAGCAGTGACACTGGCCAGGCCTCTTCTGTGTCACACGTGCTGGATGCAGGATGGTTTCTGTGCTTCCTAAAGGTCTTTAGTCTAAGCCATGTTCTTTTCCTCACAGCTCAATCTGGTATCAAGTGTCACACTCTCCAAGTCCGCGTCCGAGGCTTCTCCACAGAGCTTACCTCATACTCCAACGACCCCAACCGCCCCCCTGACTCCCGTCACCCAAGGCCCCTCTGTCATCACCACCACCAGCATGCACACGGTGGGACCCATCCGCAGGCGGTACTCAGACAAATACAACGTGCCCATTTCTTCAGGTAGCTACTCCATTTTTGCCTTGCTTAGAAGTATAACATGCAGTCCTTACCCATCAGCTCCCTTTTAAAACATGATCATTAATAGGACAATAATTCTTATTTAGCAGATATTGCGCAGAACCAAGAATTTTATAAGAACGCAGAAGTTAGACCACCATTTACATATGCATCTTTAATTAGGCAGGTAAGTAAATAACATGTATGTGAAATTACATCAAAAGGTGCACAAGGATATATTATATTGATGAAGTAGGTTTAAAACCGTTTAGTATGCAAGCATGCTAAAACCTTTTCTATAAGGTTTTTTAAAACTGTAATATATAACATAATTGCTTTTGATTAAGTATTACAATACGATGTGATTATTAGGAAATTCATTTCACACAACAGTGAAAATGAGCCTGTTTAAAGATGGCAAGTCAATTATCACAAGCTACAGTAATCTCTGATCCCTAGAATTAATCTGAGCTCTAAATAATTACTGAGCTTTAATCAGCTAGTGAAATGTTTTGCATTTCTCTTTGATTCTGCTTTATGAATGACTAATAAATTAATATTTCTGTACGGAAACAGAAATAAAAACTCAAAACAATTAGATAATTCCATTTTGAGTTTTGCTATTGAACTGTTAAATACAACCATTAATCTTAGATCATTTTGTGAAACCTTTCTTAGGAGTTAGCTCTGAACCATAGTTACTTTATATTTTTAAGAAACTGTATAATGATGATTCTTCTGAACTGGTCATATACTATCTTCTCCTCATACTTTTTGACTTACAGGCCATTCTTGAATCTCCAGAAAAGCAGCTAACACTAAATGAAATCTATAACTGGTTCACACGAATGTTTGCTTACTTCCGACGCAACGCAGCCACGTGGAAGGTGAGCTTCTTCTCAGGCCTCTATTAGCCTTGGATTTTAACATTTATAAGGCAGGGGGACTTGCTGCCAAAATGCACTTATTGGGCTAGAAGAAAGTTACATTTATATTATTTGATTGGGAAGCAAGTTTCATTGTGGTTGAAATGCTGAAAGGCAAAACACCCATCCTACTGGCAGCAAATGTGTGGTTGGGCCAGCCAAGGGAGCTGTCTCTCTCCAGACGAGTTGTCTTGTTACACAGACCTCATAGTGTTGGGTGTTCAACTACAGCCACCATCTGCAGAGAAGCAGAAGTGTCCTGTTTTTTCCCCATCACACGGAACAGAGCTTTCCCTGGAAAAAAGCGGTTAGTAGGAACGCTGTGCAGCACCACTACTAGCACTGTGAGTGGATACTTCTTACCAGACAGCACGGTATTTTCAGTCTGGAGCTCAGAGGTTCATAGGTAACCTGAGGAAGAAAAGTAGCTTCTACATCATGGAACTTTATTATAATCCCATTTGGCTAAACCAGGTCAGTTCCATAGCTCTGTTAGAGGCTTCTCAGCAAGACTTAGGGTTCTGTGACACCCTTCATTGCCAGCCCAATAGCAAACCCTCATAGAAGAGGTACATGCCACTGTGACATGTGTTTATATATATTTTTATTCACTGTAGTTCTATTCCTTGCATTCCAAAACATTGAGACACTTTTAATGTAGTAAATCCTAGTACCTTAATTTTATATGAGAGAAAAACACATTTCCTCTGTTAAGTTTATAAGTGAGCATTTTAAAAGGAACCTAAGTGTGATGTCACCTAATCTGTAATCCCAGAAATCTGGGAAGCTGAGGCAGGAGGATCATAAGTTTTAAGCTCAGCTGCAACAACATAAGACCCTGGCTGAAAATAAAGGGCTAGGGATATAACTCTGTATAAAAGGCCCTGGATTCAATGCCCAGTACTGCAGAAAAAAGAAAGATAATATAACCATGGCCTTAATTTGTTAGGTGCAGGGGCCCTAAAGGGAATGTGAATGTCAAGTGTTGTCCTCTTCTTTGGCTTGCGCAAAGGACAGAATACAAAGGCTCTTTTGTCACTGCTACCTTTTAACAGGTAGAAAAGGGAAGATGGAAACAGACTTTTTTTTTCAAATTGCCTTTTATAAATACTGAATGATCACCAGTTATGAATATAAATTGAAGCTCAGATTTTCACAGGCAACTTTCTCATTTTTCCAAAGTGCAGGAAAAAGTGTTGTTAATATAAACTCTAGATGAAGTGCTTTAGTGACTCATAAATACATATAATTTTCTCTGTGTGTCCTTATTGGCACTGATCTCAGACCAGAGATGAACTGCCCACTTTAAAGTTATGACCGAAAAGAGCTCACTCATCTTTTTTGAAAACTCTTAGTTGCTTTCTGCTCCTGTAAAGTTCTGTGAAACACAATTTTAAGTTTCATTCTTAAATTACAAGGCTGCGTTGTTCAGCCAGATGTACAGGAATTCTTTTATCACAACTTCTGAGCTCTTTGAGTTCTGTACATCTTGATATCTGATTTTAAAACATCAGTGATCAGAAGCAGTGTCTGTTTCTCTCCCAGCTGTGTCTACTACATGTATACATCCTCTCTCAGGATTCTTCCAGGACCTTGGGCTGTGTTTCTTTATATCTCCTCTATGTTGTTCAAGGAGAAGACCTTTAGCATTTTGTCCTATTGCCTTTGTACAGCTCAACTGTTTACCTAAAAGGCTAGGTCACAGTTTTATACACTGAGAAGTTTGCCCTGCCAAGTACGTTTAAGGGGCAGACCCACCAAGAGCATTTGAAATCAAGGATATTCTTTGATACCATGAACCTACTCAAAAACTCTGGAAATTTATCCCATGCATTCTCCTTTGGGCAGTTCATTATACCATACATTAGAAATTGTCTCAGTATTTTCTGAAGAGTCCTTTTCAGAGAGAAAAAAAAAAAATGTAGTCTGAATCCTCAGTCGTTAATCGTGAATAACTAAAAATTGAGGGTATCAGGATTTGCCACCTTTAGGTGTAGGATTGCCGAGCAGCAGCGTCATTGCAATTGAATGAGGAAATGGAGGGTGTGAAGCTCGGCATATGTGTTAACATCTCATACTCCCTATGAGGTAGGTCCACACCGGGCCTGTATCAGTAAATTCAGTGAGGCAGCGCTAAAGGAAGGAAGCCATGCCTATTTATGGACCCACCCGAGGGAAGATGAGACATTGAAATCTGCTGTTTTTGAATCGAGAGCCCGTGTGGATAGATTTTAGAAGATTATAAACCTGAAGGGTCTGAGGTTAGGCATGGCAGGAATGATTTTGAAACTTTAACATGCAGAAAGAAGCCTTGAACTGCCAGAATGTCCTTTTCTTTTGAGAGTCTTGTTCATATGTTCTTTGGCATTCAGTTAATCAAGCTGGTCTCCAGTTACGCGCCGGCTTTCAAAGATACAGGGAGCTAAGACAGAGCTTGCTCATGGTTCACCCTCTGACCCCGCTGGCTGTACACGGGTAAAATCAATCCTATTTAGAATTGATAAAACCCATGTGCATTTTTAAAGGCAGATACTGCCATAACAGTTTAATAAAAAGTGAGAGGTCGATGAGTTTCAAAAGACTAGTTCTGTGATAGGTTCCATATTGGAACTATAGTATTGTTACTATGACTTCAAAAACATATTTCAGGATTGTTTGCATATTACTAATATTTCTCTGTTTACATACAGCCAGAGACTAGGTTAAAATACCAGAGTACAATTTATACTTGTGGGGCTTTTTTTCCATCAGAAAAGACACCCTCAACCATAAGAATGTCCTCTGTGGGGGTGGTAGCTATAGTTCTTGGGGATGGTTTTACAAATGTGGAGTATAGGCTGAATGTACTGCTATTGTTGGAGTCTTTTCTTACAGAAAATGTAAATGTTCTCTCTTTTATACTTGCTGCAGAATGCAGTGCGTCATAATCTTAGTCTTCACAAGTGTTTTGTGCGAGTAGAAAACGTTAAAGGGGCAGTATGGACAGTGGATGAAGTAGAATTCCAAAAACGAAGGCCACAAAAGATCAGTGGGTACGTCCACCATGTTTGAACTTCTTAGCCTAGCTCGGATTGTGCTAACAAGTGTAACGTAGAGGCTTTGGCTGCTAGATGGTGTTAGACCAAAGAACTGGTTTCACATTGTCTCAGTTAAGGGAAGCAAAAAAGCATTTCATCCCTTCTGTTTTGTATACCCACCAGTCCCCCTGCCCTGCTTGCTGGTCTTTGTTGCATCACATGCTAGTAGCTTTTAGGTGGCAATGCATATTAACCCTCACAAACCATTTGCTTATGCTTATTGCATTTTATTTTCTTTTTCCTGTTCCCTGTATTGGATGTCTGTTCTGCCCCCAACCCCGTCTCCTTTTGTTGCCACTTCATCTCCTTTGCTGCTGCTCCTATCCCAGGGTGCCATTCGCACCAACCTCTCACTGCATAAGTGCTTTATCAGAGTAGAGGATGAGTTTGGGTCCTTTTGGACAGTTGATGATGAAGAGTTTAAACGTGGCCGCCATATTCAACGAGGCCGTCCTCGCAAATACTGCCCCGATGAAAACTTTGACGAGCTTGTCGCACAGTAAGAGCCTTTACTTGCTTTTGTTTTATTTTTCTGCTGTTGCTTTGGCTTTGCATGGTTGACTCATCCCATGTAGTTTTGCATTTCACCAAGTAGCAGTGCCACAGCTTTCTGCAATGAAACTAAATTGTATGATTTGTACATGTATTTCGTTTCTCTCTGGAACACCAGTGCCTTGAATAATGCTTTTTTGGCGTCTTTAATGCAAATTATTGATTGTGCTTTGATTCAGCAGCTTAAAGGGACCCAATGATTGACTGACCCGTAATTCCTTGAAAAGTTCTTCATGTAAAATTAAACTGTGTATATGTGGGGATAAGTTTGTTTATTCAGCTTAGTATAGGTATGAGACAGTGTTTCCAAGATTAGAGAAAAATTGGTAATATATGTACAATGCTTACTCATTAAAAAGTGCATTGATAAATGTATAATAAATACTGCATGGCTTCCAGTAGGAAATTATAAGTTTTTAGTAGTTTTAGTGCTGACTAGCTCTAGCGTCGCTTAAGTTGTCATCTTGGCGTCCGTTGACGCGGAGATAGCACCAGATAGTCTTCCCCTGTGAGCCCTTCCCACTCAGCACACCCTCCTCTGCCCCATAACTGGACCGTGGAGAGGCCCCAGGGTGCTGCCTTCCTGTGGGAGCTGGACAGTACTACAGGAATCCCCAGGCCTGTCTTCACTTACCCCAGAACCTCATAGTCTGTCCCAGTAGTGCTTGCACAGAATAGGAGAAAGCTGAACTTTTCTTATTTAGAAGACTACTAGTGAGCTGAAACAAAACTTAGCTAGGAACTCACGGGTCGATTGTGTTTAACTTTGAGTTTTTATCTTTTTTCTCACACAGTAACCCTTCCCTTATTAAAAACATGCAGAGCAGCCACGCCTACTGCACACCTCTCAATGCAGCTTTACAGGTAAGATTAATGGCCATCCCGGATGTGCGGCAGAGGCACATGTCTCCCCCACTCATTTCAAAATATATTAGCCTCACTCTAATTAGATATTAAATTTTAATTCCGTTAAACTTTTTTCTTAAGTGCACAAAGCATCGTACTCCCTGGAGGCAAACACATCGGGCTGCTTCAGCATTAGCGGGATGCTTAGCATTTTGAATATTGTGGCAAAAAAATTAAAAGTTCACTTATTAATATTTATCAGCAGTATCATAATTTCCATCCTCTTATTTCAGAATTTCACTTGAGGCAAAAATACCACAAGTGTAATTACTCTAGCACAGCTATTAATGTGCTGGATGATAGGCCATTGCGTCACATGACCTTCTATTGTTCACAGGTTTAAAGAGAAAGTGGAGCTTTGTGTTTCTCCCGCTTCTTTTAAAGTCCATTTTTGCATCTGGTTTGGGGGTTCAGGTAGTCTGAGTTTGTCTTATTTGGGGTACTGTTATTTAAATAGTAGAAAAACTAGGTTTCCAGCACGTCAATGGAAATTACATAATCTCTGTGCAGAATGTTTTCTACTGTTGTACCAAGTGCTTGTCACATATCGCCAGTCTGAGCTAGGGAGACATGGCACCTGGCAGGAGTTCCCAGCACGAGCTTGGTACGTACCTGGGCCTATCACTTGGGTTTACCGAAAGAGTGCGGAGAGAAGTGTTCCTTTTGGCCAGCACTCCTGTCTTTCTTACCCAGAGGTCTAACGAATCTTCATAACATAGGTGTCCAGCACCATGTCAAACTCACCTCTTCCCCCTCCCCAGGGGACCAGCTCATCCAGGCACTGTTTCTTGGGTTAAGAGCAGTAATCAGGACACTTGGTAGGATAGGAAAAGAGATACTGACAAGACCCCATTCTCACTGTCGATTAACAAAACTCTGTACCCTCCAAAACCATTTGCCTAATTTCCAGCAGCATCTTACGGCTCCTGATGGATATGCCTCTTACATTGTTCAGTGGCAAATTCACTGAACTTAGCATTGCACTAATTATATTTATTTTTAGCCAGAACTAAATTTCATAAGAGAAATTACTTCTGTGTTTCTTTTAATTACTTATAGTTTACACAATAACTTTGGGAAGAGTAAATGAAAGCGCGCTTAGATGCCGCCACTGTAAATATCATTCATTAGTAACTTATTTTCCCTGGAGGCTTGTGAAGTGTGAATTTAAAGGCCGAGCTATCTGGCACAGTATTAAGATTATTAAGATTATAAGCACAGTCATAATGCAGAAAAGCAAAAAACATAAGTAATCTGTCCTCCATCCACCAGATTGCTTCCCTTAACTCTGTGGCTAATTTCAATTAGTGCACCTTGTCATTACAAAACTGTTCAGGTCTCATCTCCAAGCCATTTGCTTTTACATCCTCTGTACACTTCCTTGTTCCTGTGGCAGCCAAAAACCACCCTGTTTTCTAAGAACCCTTCAGTCCATAACAAGACAAATAAATTGCTATAAATTCGGATCCTCAATGAGTAGACAGTCATAACTTTCTACTGTGCAAATTAAATAAAAGATTCTAGCAGCAGGCCTCCTTTTCCATTATCGCCCATTTCCATTTTTCAAGACAAGTAAAAATAATAATGGAACAATATCTTTAAAAATTACTAGAGCAACATAATGCATGATATACAATTTATAAAATAGGACAGCAGAATCCACTACAGAAATAAAACATGGAACTTGGGACAGATTGCATTATGCTCTGAAAAAGTGAAGTAACTAAGGGTAACCGTAAAGCTTCATATTTATAGACTGCCTTTCCCTTGAGGATCTCAGAGCAGTTAATGTTCCAGGAGCGATGGTACTTACGGACTTCTGCACCATTACTTAACTTAAGCACCTTTGTTTTTTCGGCAAAGGTGCCAGCTGGATATGAAGCCACATACTGTGCAAAGGAACGTTTATATAATTAAGTCCACTGTAAAAAGTGTGACATGCATGCCCCTGCAGGGACACTGCTAACCTGGAGTGGGTTGTGCTGATGATTCACTCAAGGAGGAGTACTCAGGAGGCGCTGTGGTAGATCAGGCACCAGGATCTCCTTGCAGCTCTCTTGTATGTTTAGGGATGAGGTAGTTTATTGTTGGCGGTTGGGTCTCCACCCGCATTCTAAGATCCAATGTCAATCAGAAAGGAGAGCTTGGAGAGCCTAGAAGAAATCCTTAACAATCATTTTAGTAAAACAAAACTAAGTCAGCTGCCGCTCCACTTTTGCCCGTTCTGACTAACAGGGAGCAGGTCCCATCAGAGTGGAGCTGTGGCATTCCCAAAAGAAAGAAGCTCCACAGACGGGACCAGTGTGACCACTGTGTCATAATAATCACTACACCAAGTGCTTTACCCGAAACTGTAAAATATTTCATTTATAAGAGATCTGTTGAAAAAAATTACTTAATGCAAATTATTCAACACACAATAGGAAAGGGAGGAATGTTCATTTAAATAAGTTTGCCACGTTGGGAAACTAAAACAGGATATTTTCCCTACTTCTTTTAAAAAGGCTGTTAGATACATTCAAAAGCAGAGGAAAGGAAAAGCTGTGGGCTCGCAGAGGGCCCAGCTTTGAAATAATCTGTTAGGCAGTATTGGGGTAAAGTAATGGGAAGGCCGAATGTGGGCTTGTTTCTAGAAGGTATTTCTGGCTTTGAAGTTTGTGCAGTGAGTGAGGCTGTGATTGTCATCACAGGCAAACACCCTGCTGCCCAACTTCCCTCCCTTTTTTCTTCATATTTGGCTCATACCTTCTCTTTTTTGCCAGGATTTGTAGAAGAGTTTGGACTCTTGCATGACGGCCTATTAAAGTCACCAGGCCTAGGGTAGCCTGCAGAAGAGGACAGTTTTGATAAATCTTGGGCTAATTACAGCTGCCAGTTTTTCAAAGTCTGTCCTCCTCAATAAAATGAGAAGTCACTGCATCACAATCACAAATGAAACAAATATATTTTAGTCCAGTGGTATATTTGACCACTTTCTCTCTCCTTTCTGGTCTGTGGAGGTGGCCATTTTACTCAAAGGTAGCATAATAGGAAGTAAATAATATCTTAAAACAGAATGTAGGTGGGGTTTTTCTTCCCCTTCCACTTTTTTTGCTGATACTCAGCTGGAGCAATTTTGTCACCTTTAATATGGATGTGCTTAGGCACCAAGAAGAAATAAGATTTAAAGCTCCCTTTTTGCCAGAGATTTCTCCTTAGTCCTAAAATCCGGGTGACTGCTGAATCAGAAAGATTACATACCATTACCCTCAATACTTTGAGAAGTATTCTCAAACTTCACTAAACAGATTCAAAAATCATTCAAACGGAAATGATGGAGGGAGATAAAACTTGATTCCAATTCTATAATCTTTTCCTTTTTCTATAGGATCTAAGAGGTAAATGTTTATGGAAGTTCTCATGAATTTGAACAGTATGGCCAGAATAATCTGATCAAATCTCTGCTATCCAATAGTGGAGTCATCAAAATGGATAAAGAAATGAAAATTCCATTATATTTCACTATGATCTAGAAATATTCAGTTCCTCTTAGAAAAAGGAATCAGATATAAATCTCATGCTAAATACCGCTGTCTATGCCATGCGACTATGCCAGGCACTTTGCTTCCTCAGGTTAGCTTTTCTAAACCAAAACCATGCTTCGACCATGGGCACAAGTCACTTTTAAAGCAGTACCCTTCTACACCTCTGAAATTTGTGTTTGCCGACCAAGCTACAATGAATTGAAACTGAAGATGGTTGAAGACACCCCATAATTCATAGCTTCCTTGTCATGCATACCCTGTGTCTTCACACGTTTTCTCTGGTTGATGGCAGGCTTCGATGGCTGAGAACAGTATACCTCTATACACTACCGCTTCCATGGGAAATCCCACTCTGGGCAACCTAGCCAGCGCCCTCCGGGAGGAGCTGAACGGGGCCGTGGAGCACACCAACAGCAACGAGAGCGACAGCAGTCCCGGCCGATCCCCTATGCAAGCTGTGTGAGTATGGCCCGGGCGGTCTCCGCTTCAGACCCGTTTCCTGCACACACACACCCTACCACCACCTACCTTTCCTATAGTTCTTAGAACCTAGAAAAAAAGTCTGTGCTTCCACAATGTTAGTGAATATAAGAATTATGTCTTAGTTTTTCCATACAAGTAATCAGCTTCGTCAAACCTACAAATACCCACAACAATAAAATGGGAAACACGTCTCCTCCTTTTTCTCTGCTTTATATCTCAGGTCATTCTGTAAGCCCCACTGTAGTTCTTTCCAAAATGGAGCATGCATATCTGGAAAAGCTTGCAGTGTTCAGGCATCCGAACCTCCTCGAAAGAGAAGGATGCTTGTTTACTTGGTTGCGTGCAAGTTTAACAGCACAAACGCAATACGGCGGCATGATTACCCAGCATTAATGATGGCACAAATGAAAGGCAGCGTGATTTATAGATTGCTCTTAAAATATCAAAAGGAAAATTAATAGGAGCATTATAGTAGCAGACGGCAGTGTAATGAGTGCACATATAACTGCGTGAAGTGACGGGCGACGGTGACCCATGCTGCATGTGAATGCCAGCAGGACCAAATAAACCACAGCAAGCATGGAGGCCACCAGGCTGTGCTGCTTGTGAGCGGGTTACAGGAGAGACTCGATATTGCTGTACCAACCCCTCTATCCCATGCACGTTTGTCAATCAGGGGACCAAATGATCCGGTTCGCAGGGGACGCTGTGAAGTAACACTCGCTCCCATTTAGTACATTCCCACCAAACTACAGCCCACTTTCAGTGAATAAACCAGTTCAGGGCTTGCAATTGTGTGGCCAGATCCTCGAGTAGGCCACTGTCTACACATTCTGAATTACTGACCAACATCTTATTTTAAGATAATTTGAGTGATAGGAATGGAAAATATGACCTGTAGCAATTAGGAACAGAATGAATTGGCATCTAATGACAAAGAAAAAAAAACATTATCTGCCAGCATAATTGGAGGGTACGGAGGAATCTGAAATTTGATTTTCTAGCATTTGCATTTCATATCCAGAGTGCTTTGAGAGAGATCTTTAAAGATGGAAATAATAATTTTTAATTTATATGAACGAGTCTCTCTGCATTTACTTCACAACATTGTTAAGAAAGTGTTTATCTTTCACAGTAATGCTGCCATATTTCATCCTTTCCAAAGCAACCTGGTGTTTCTGACTTTATTGTTATGTTCTCACTCACATTCATCTTTAAATCATGCTCATGGCAGGAGCATTTACTTACTTAGTAAGGAAGTTCAGAGAAAATGTAAATTGGCATCTGAGCTACTTGAAGAAACATTCATTAGAGCAAATGCTTGTCTGAAGTTACTGAATGGAAGAGATATTATCTCTCCTGTTATTTAGTACAAAAGACCACCAAAAAGAAAAAAATTATTTGGATAGAAATTTCACAGGTACCACTATAGAAACCACACTACTTTTATCGGACAAAATCAAGTCAGCTATGAGTTAATTTATTTAGCAACTTTGAATTAACCTCCAGTGTTACCAAAAATCCTGTTTTACATCAGTCATCTTAATTTTATTTTATTTTTTTCCTTGAGACAGGGTCTCGCTTTGTAGTTCAGGCTGGCCCTGAGCTCAGCCTCAAACTCACATCACAGCAATCCTCCTGCCTCTCAAGTGCTGTTAATGAGCCACCAAGCCTGGCACTGTGGTATGTGGTACTGATTGCTGCTGTGGTGAGTCTCCATGCCCAGTATTGTTATATGGTTACCGGGGATTGAACCCAGGCCTTTGAGCTTGCAAGACAGGCGCCGGAACCACTAAGCTATATCCCCGGCCCAGTCATCTTAATTTTAAATGAAAAGAGTTCTCAACTGATTTTTTTTTTTTTTTTTTTAAGGAAAGAAAGAAACCCTATACAAAGATGTGAAAATGTGTTGCTCAGATCTCAGGATCACACTGTGCTACATGTAATTGTGTCAACAGCATATTGCCTGTGTCTGTTATCAGTGTCCTACGCAGTTACCCTTTTTGACCCCATACTTCCATTGAACAAGTTCCATAATGACAGTTTCCCTTCTTGTCCCATATGCATTACCTGGTTATGATGCAAATTATTTTTTTTAACTGTTTCGGTCTATTGGAATAAATCAAGCCATAAACTTTACAGCAAGTCTTACAGGACCTTGTTAAGATGGCAGCCCAGCTAATACCCACTTTTGAAACAGAACTCTTCATTCTTACCCTTTCTGTGACACTTGCATACCACTGTACTTTCTCTTTTCCAACACTAAAAAGTGATCACAGTCAGGGCTCGGAGCATTACACTTTATCCTGACAGGAGCTACAAAGCAAAACACGCTGTGCTGTCCTGCACCCCCGGCACATAATGCCTTTAAACACCAGTCAGCTTGATTTAAAAACTCTTGTGTTCCCAGAGAAGCCAGACAAAGGAATTACTCAGATGTAAGGGGAAGGGCAATGTGTGGCTTTGCACAATGATTCACTGGTAGCCTTTTCGGAAGTAGATATTGGAGAGAAAGGGTAGTGGGGCAGGGTGCCTGAAGGCTTCCGTGGTGCCAAATGGACGACACTGAGTGTATGAGCAGCATTGCTTTAAATAGTTTCCATTTTACAGTGTCTCAGGTTTGTGAGACACTGTGTATGTACCTCTACTACATTCGCTACATACAGGGTATCTGCTCAGTCCACAAAATGGGCTGAGGTTAGATTCCGTATTGCTGGAGTTGTCAAGGCCTTGCTTTCTAAACTGGTTGTCTCAGAGTGGGTTGAGGGTTGAGCTCTTTACATCTGTCAAGAGCTCAGCCTCATGTCAGACACAGCTAGCCACGCTGACAGGGAAACTGCCTGTCTTGGGATTTGTAAGTAATAATTTTGGGGAAAAACAAAAAATTCTCTGATGCTGTGACATACATCCGGGTCTTTCTTGCAAAACATCTGTCACAGTCTAAAGTTACAAAGCAAGAATTTCATTAAGACTGTCTTAAGTCCTACCCTCACCCAAAGCTCTATATTATTTTATATCATCAGATTGCAGTTTATAAGCCTAAAAAGATTAGTAAGTCTGATGGCATAAAAATATGAAAAATAGGAAAATGTTAATCTGGAACATAACAGTAGCGCCTCGGCACATGGATAAAGATAAAATCAAGATTCTTATCCATTGGATATCACTTCCTCTGGCTCCATCGACCACATGATTTTAGTAACTTATGAAGTAACAATTGAGTACAGTGAAAGCAAAACCTAAAGTGGTCCATGTTGTTAGCAATGTAAGAAACATGGTTTAAAGTAACCTGTGTATAACCCAAACAGACTAAGGTACAAATTTTTTAAAAATGCTGAGTTCGGATGAGAGCTTCAGTTGAGACAGCCCCTTTGGAAATTAATATGACAGTAAATCAGAACCACCATAAAGATGTTTTGGCCTTTGCTCTTCAGTAATTCCTTTCTTAGACATTTATCTAAAGAGGTAAATCAACAGAAGTAGAACGATTAATGGGTAAAGTAGTTAGTGTGCTCTGCAAACAATGAGATGAAGACAAAAGATGAACACAGAAGGCCCAGTGGTTAGGGACCAACACATTGACAAAGGCTCGCATAACCATAAAAGTCGGAATCAAAAAGCTAGTGAAGTAAGTACACCTGCTGTGTTTAACACATAAAATAGGACTTGCAGTAGGGAAATGGACAAAAGTAAAAACTTAGTTTATCAGTGATTTTTTTTTTTTTAAGGAATAATAATTACCTGAACAGCTAGTTGATCCCAGAAGAATGTCACACAGCACCCATACCTAGGAGGACATGGTTGTTATTGTAATATTCTAGTCCTCTCTGGAAATTCTTCATTTTCACCTGCATTGGGCTTTATAAAGCTAGTGGGCCTGGGTGTGATTATAGAAATACAGATCAAACTGTTAAAAAGTAAAAATAGATGAACAGCCATATGTAAAACTTCTCCTGCAGTACAGCTTCGCACCATTTTGTTTTGCAAATGGTTTTTAAGAGTATGGGCATGATTTTTTAAAGTGCTTTATCTGACATCTAGCCCCCCAAACTCTCTACATTGTGCTAATTGTAGAGTCAGTTGATTCTGAAGGTTCATCCTCCAGAGCCATCCAACACACTGTTTTTAAATGGATCAAGGGGCCTTCCAGGTTTGCATAGGAGAAATCAATTATTTAGGATGCCAACCATTCCCAGGACCACCTCTTATTACTAATATTTGATCACATCAGTTAAAAAATCCCCTCTTCCGCAGCCCATCCCAGAGACGGGAGCATTTTAACTTGAATGGTTTTTTAACATATCAAAAGCCCTGCAACAGAAAGCGATTTGTATTTGCAAAGGATCCCTTGTAAATATGATTTACGAACAGCATTTCTCAATTGGTTTTGTGCGATCTCTCCATCCTGCTTCGTCCACGTGAACTGAGCTCTGGCCCATAATGAGAAAGTTGGCAGATCTCATCGCAGCTGTGCGCGTCCCATGGCCGCTACCAGCCGGGCCTCGTGTTTTGCCTTGTTTACAGCTGACAGTGTTATTATTCTGATTGGGGCTCTGCTTTCTTATCATATTGTTGTGTTGAGCGAGCCTTTTCCTCTCCGTTTGTGTTTCCTGGCAGGGCTTTTCTTGCCTTATTGACAGTTTGTAAAAATATGCATTAATTTGGAGTTTCAAGCATGTATCATGGTGTCTCTTTGCTGTGTTTGCTTGAAGTTGATTAATGATAGAACCTCGCTTGAGGTCGTCCTCTGGAGAGTTCTTTCACAGGTTCTGCATGTTAACTAGCAAAGCAGAACACACAGCAAGCCACGATTAGCCCAGCCTCTGTGCTCAGTGGTCCCCACAAACTACCGTTATATTACAGACTCTCATTTCATGTAATTATTTGGAGATTGGTATTCATCTACCTACGATGCTACAAAGAGGCCTGTTATCTGGTGTTCAAAGTGTGTGGTCCAGGGGCCAGCAGCAAGCAGCCCCAGACCGCACATGAGAAATTCAGAGTCTCAGGCCTACCCCACAGCCTGCTGCTTTCCACACTGCATTGTAACAAGGTCCCCAGTTGATAGGTGCATGCAGTAAAACAGGAGAGACACCAGTGAGGAGGAGAGGCCAGCTTCTTCCAGAGACACTGTGCTCCAGCCCTGTCTAAAAAACAACTCTGTGCATTCATGCAAATGTGCCATCTCTGGGCTCTCCAGAATGGAAGCCACTGGCTACATGTGACCCTTGAGCACTTGAAATGTGGCTCACTGAACGGAAAGAGGCACACGTGGCCAGGGGCTCTTGTATAAGGCAGTGCAGCTGTGCAATGTGACTCTGAGGTTGCCTCAAACACAGGGTCTGCAGTGGGCTGGGAAATGCCCCTTCTGAACTTTTGTTTGTTTCTCCAGGCATCCTGTACATGTCAAAGAAGAGCCCCTGGATCCTGAGGAAGCCGAAGGGCCTCTGTCTTTAGTGACAACAGCTAACCACAGTCCAGATTTTGACCATGACAGAGATTATGAAGACGAAGCAGTAAATGAGGACATAGAGTGAACATGTGGGCGGGCCAACCCCGAGAATGAAGATTGGGGAAAAAAGCAAAACAAAACACGTCAAAAAGTCAGCAGTGAAATTGTTCTCCATTTGTTGTACAGTCTGGAGGATTTTCACTACATTTCGACAACTCTGAAATGTGTTAACTCTTAGTGCCATCAAGAATCCCATTTGGGAGTATTTTTGATTTTTCTACTTTTTGTTGAAAAAAGGAATTTGTACTCTGTGCATTGGATGGACTTGTTTGGTACTTGGGATTTTCCTCTCTTAACAGTCAACATCAGTGTTGTAAATTCGCTAAACTGATTTACTTTTAGCAGCAGACTTTGAACTGTAGTCCTGCCAACGCCAGACTCTGAGGACACCCGACTGAGCTTGTGCACCTGAGCTGCAGACCAAGCCTTCGCCCAGAATTTAAGGATTCCAATGGACGACCTATTTGCACAGTACTGCATGTTGATTATCACTGCCTTTACTCCTTTTTTTTTTTTTGCTTCCAGTTGGGATGGGGAAGGCCTTTGTGTGTGCGTTGGGGGGAGGGGTGAAAAAAATTAATTATCCCAAACTTTTTAATGTATTGCTTTTTTTTTTTTTTTTTTTTTTTTTTTTTTTTTTTTTGCTTCTACTATACCATTTTAAGTTCTGACCTCAGGCCTCCACTTGGGCCCATGGCCTCTTGGAGGCTTAAAGTTTTCTGTACCTTGTGATGAATGTTAATAGGTGTTTTTATTATACAAAGCTGAATGTTATTTCTCGTTCGTAGTTTTCTGTCACTCATTCCATTCTCCTACAGACACCACGTTTCTCTAAAGTCAGAAAACATTCCGTTTTGGTCTTTTTCTAAAAGGTCCCAAATGCTGCACTCTCTCTACACATGAAGGTCCTCTCACAAGCGTGACGTCCTGCCAGAAAGAGAATGAATGACAGAAAAAAAAAAAAAAAATAGAGACACACACTAGGAACAGTACAGACTCATTCCACACAGCAGTATTGGGGTGGCAAGGGAATTTTCAGATTTTCTTTTTTGTTGTAATCATCATTTGAAAGAAGTGCCACAGCATTCTACCAGCACAAGGAAACAGGCAGCACCAGAACGAAGGGATGTAAAACCCCTAATCATCGGACTAATGTTAGGCCCACACCAGTGGGGAGGGCCACAGGCTGTGTTGTAACAGAAGGGTAACTAATGAGAGTTGCTCTGTTTGCAAAATGACCAAAAGCCAGCTTCCCCAAGCAACTTTCCTGAACGTGGTACCAGCACTGAATTTATACATCAGTTCGGACCCACTCGGTGGCATTAATCTGTTGGAATGCAGAGTAGACTTCAGATTGCACTTGTTACAGGAGTAAATGAAGACTGAGTTAAGCCTTGCTGAAGTGTTGATTACAGATTCGGTACTGCAGTTCAGTTTGGCATGCAGTAGTTTCACACCACCCCAGTATCAGAAAGTAACAGAGGACATCAGATAGACAGAGGCCTCTGTCAGCCCTGGGCTTCCAGGGAACCGCACAGGGCCTGCAGAAATTGACTGTTCTCAGTCAGTGCCACCTCAGTCTTTCCCCCCCACCCCGTCCACGCTTCCACTTCACACCCACTACCCTGACATTTTATTTATCTAGGACTGTAGCTTTTGTTTTTAGTTCGAGAGCCTTTTGGAGCTTAATTTATATGCTTTGTATCTTTTTATTTCTAAAATTACCAAAGATATTACACAAAGGTAAATTATGTTCTCTGTTTTATGCTTTATCTGATGAAGCCAAATATCCTCTTATTGTTGATCAAAGGAGGCGAAAGAATTTAGAGGCAAATGATGAGCTGTAGGCTATTGCTAACCTGAGAAAGAGAACTGCCCCTTCACCCTAGAGTAAATTCAGAAGACCAACTAGGTAATGGAACCAAAGTTGTTACTTTTTTTCTAGTAGTTTCTTCCTCATTTTTTCTGTACCTCTTCAGAGACCAAAACTCAAGTCTTACACAGAGAAATTATGGGGCTATTAAAGATAAAAATATGATACAGTATTACGGTTGTGCAGAAGGAATGGAGTCCCAAATTTAAAAAAAAAAAAAAAAAAGAATGTATGCCACTGAAAATTAGGTATATAACAGGTAGTGAAGATGAAATTCGGAAAGAACAGAAGTTTTTGTGATTGAACTAGACCACATGATAGTATTTCTAGAGTTTAAAAGTTCTTTAGAATGATTGTATGCCACTTTTAGTTAAGGACTGTGCTATGATCACTGTATTAATTTTGGCATATATTGGCCTATATCCTCAAGTTTGAATTTTTTTTTCCCTGTCCTTCTGTTTTTTTGTTTTGTCTGCAGATTAGGCTTTGATCAGCATTTTTAATTTTTTAAAAAAGAAAAAGTAACACTCCCATTCACTCATAAGCTTAGTACAAAAATGTCTTTTGTAGTTGCTTTTGAAGCTTTACTCTGCTTTCTATATCAAGGGCAGTCTGTAGTCACTCACGACTTGTTTTAAACTTTCACAGGCAGCTTCATGATGTGCAGGCAGTAGCCAGACAGGGTCATGGGAAGGGGGCCCTGTGCTTCTAAACTGAGTGGTTGCTGGTTAGTTTGGTATTCACAAGAGGATAAAAATCTGGTAGATTAGTTCATTCTCAGCATGTGTAGCTAGACATGAGTAAAGATAACAGCATGAGAAACTGTTAGTACGCATACCTCAGTTCAACCTTTAGGGAATGATTAAAATTTTTAAAAAATACATTTCACTCAGTTGCACTTAGTCGTATGTCTTGCATGCTTAGTCTAAAGACTGTAGCAAAAAAAAAAAAGAAGAAAAAAAAGAAAAAAAGAAAATTAGATTTTACACATCTTTGCAGGCATCACAGCCCTGCAGAAGAACCAACTGAAAAAAATTTTCTCAGGCTTTACAGCAAGAAAACTTCACTATGATTTTTACAATTCTGATTCTGTATCCTTTGGGGTATTCCAGTCGCTTCTTTAGGATGGGGTTTATTATGTTGTACATATATCCCAATGTGTCTGTGTGAATCTTTGTCTTTTTTGGGGGAGGGCGGAGGGTGGTTCTTTTTTTAGATATTGTTCCTAAAAAGGAATAAATGCATACACCTGTTTGTCAAAACACCTTTGCTTTTTGTGCAACTGCTTTATATTAACAATACTAAAAAATATCTTTGGAAAAAAACTACTGTATGTAATGGAATTGCAGAATATGCTGCACATGTATTTTATTTAGTTATCCTTGCTTTAAGAATATTGGATGACATTTCCTGACATGTGGAGGGAGGAAATCCCTTTTTTCCTTTAAATTGTAACATAGTTGACAGATTTTTTTTCTGTTCTCATTGATTGGAGCATTTTGTACAGGTTGGTGTGTGTGTGTGTGAGTGCGAGTGTGTATGTGATCTAATCTGTCTTTTTATACATTCCTCTCCCTTGTGTTTATCCTACCATTGCCTTCCTGGCTATCTTTAAACAAGTTCATACATCTGAAAAGAGAAAAAAAAATGTTATTTAAAAAATGTTTTCTTCTGCTGCAGTAAATATTTTGCATGATGAAATTCTAGGATCACACTTTCAAAGTTTATCAGTGAAGTGGTGGTTAATGGGGAGTGTTGAAAATTCTGAACTTTTGTATACAAAAAAAAAGAACTTCCAAGGTGCCAAGATGTAAGACAATGTTATTTTTTTCCTCAGAGAAAAGCATGCATTAAGGAGAGTCTCCTGGGTGAGACAAACGCACTGTCAGGTAAAAGGCTCCACCCCACTTGCCCTAGAGTCTGTCCGTGGGAAACAAGTTCGGCTGCCATGCTAGACAGCAGTGAACCGTCAAGGCATAGTGACTCAGAGTGACCGCCAGTCCCGCCCCTCAGCCAGCACCACACTATGTCCCTGCGTCCTGCATCCCGTCGGACCTGCTAACGAAAACCTTAAATTCCAAGCTAGTGTAAATCACTAGTTTTTTAAGCACCAAAAACCCCAAAGTTACAAAATACTTCCTTTCCTTTCCACAGTCCAGCCAAACTGTTTTCAAGGGCACAAAGCTGATTTTACTTAGAAGGATTCTGAATCATTTTGGTACCTTCTGGTTAATGGCAGACCCTTCTGATATTGTGGATGTCTTGCAACTCATTTTCTCATGTGTGTCCTGAGAATAAAATTTACAATCCTAAAGGCATTTCATGGGCCCCGTGTAGCCTGCACAGTCTCTCTTCCCCCTAAGCCTTGATGGAGATGGCAAAGTCTGGCCCGTCAGCATGGTGCTTCGTGTATATGTGCTGCCAGTAACAACTGTTTTGTTTCATTTCGTTTCGTTTTGTTTCATTTTGTTTTGATAAGGCATAAAAAAAAAACTCATTCCTTGACATCAACTGTAATTCCATCATTCCATGTCTGTGGATGCAGACAATAAAAAAAATGTGGTGTAGTCAGTACTAATTACTGACATTATAGCATTCTCAAATGCAATAAAAATGCTGGTTGTTCACACTGGTAGTCAAAGTTGCCACAGCCTAAGTTTTTTCCCCTTCTAACCTGCTGATACTGATGTTAGACGGCTGCCTTAGGTTCATCACCAGCTGCTTCAGGCACAGAAATAAAATCAATCGTAAGTAAAAGCTTTCCTCATTGGGGAAAGCTAAACCTTTTGTCCTCAGGATATGATTTCCAACTGAAGGTGTCCACTGAGAGAATTGGGGCGGGAAGAGAAAAAAGGGGCTTCTCCGTTCACTTGAGGAAGCAGCACACTCTCTATTTCTCTTCCTCAAATTTTATTTAAAAAAATGTTTAATAACTAGCATTAAAAGCAAACTAAAATTTCAGAGGAAAGCAACTTCATGAATAATTCATTAAAATTTCACATCTGCAAGATTAGTCATCCAAATAAAATGCTAATGTCAAAAACATGCACCGTCTATAATATTCTCATCAAGAAATCTTTTTGCATATAATGATAAATGCTTAGATTAGAACAAATGATTTTATAAAAATATTCTATCAAAAGTACGCTAGATAACTACATTCACAGGAGAAAACAGAGGAACTATAGCACCTCAGTGTCCCGGGAAAACCATTTTGGTTGAACTGTTTTGTTTTTTTTTTAATGTCGTACCTTCCGGAAAAAAAACAGTGCTACTTCTCTTAAGGATCAGTGAATTAGAGCATGGTCTTTCAATGCAAATTAAATTGCCAGTACACTCAAAGAAGTGATTTAAGCAGCCAAACCCGTGTTAATGTAAAAACTGTCACATATGTAACTCCATGCACATAATGTGAGCCAGGAGATGGTTTGAAAATGAGCCTTGCCATCTTTATTCCGCAAACTACCCACTGTTGCTGAGGAGCAATGTGATTGCTCTCTCCCAGCACTGTAGGAGGAAACCCTGTTAGGGAAGTTCTGCATTTCCTCTTTACAAGTAGGTTTTGCTTGTGAGTTGCAAAGAAGATCCTTTTTTATTGGCCATTCTAGAAATCCTCAGTCTGATAATTAGCAAACCATTTAGTTCTCACCTGGCCCCCAAAAATATACTATGAGGGTTAATTGAAATTTCCTTAATTGCAAGACTTTTGATTAATACTGGTTATAAGGGAGCCAGTTGGTTAAAATAGTTAATATACACGTATTTCTTCTAATAAGCACTGGTGTAAGTGAAGATCTTGCTGGCTGATGCACTGATTATTTTTAATTGTATTTAAGGAATTGTTCTAAAATTGGAACATGCTTATATGATTTGTTTCAGGCTTGCCCTTCAGAAATACAAGGCAGCAAACTCCAAATAATGGTTCTTCTTTTAAATGGAGACCTTTCTACACAGAGCATAAACTCAGATTAATTTGACATTAAGATAGGTAGCTGCACGATGCAACCACCTCTCCTTTTCTCTTTCCTCAAAGATAAATAATTAGCCTTTCTTGTTAGATTCTGCACTCTGATGTTACATATTTATATAGAGTAGTAATTACAATTTTTTCTTTACCTTCAATGTAGTTGAGTCAAATAAAAGTACTCATTCTAATAAAGTTGAGCCTCAAGCTTTCATTTAAGGGACTGACGAAAGTTTTAAGACAATTCATGTTGGAGGAAAATTAAATACAAAAACACTGATTTAAATGTGGAAAAATATTTGGATTAGAAAATCACTCTAACCTACTTATGTTTATTTTTGAATTTTTATTTTTTGCAAAAGCACAACCCTATGTCATCTTACTTTCCTGCTGTAAAGTCACATATATATTGGTATTAAGATAATATATATACATTTCCATTTATGCAATTGAAGTTATCAATGGTCTTTTTTTGGGGGGGAGGAACTTATATCAAGAATATAAGGAGGGAAATAGACAAGCTTCAACTTATAATGTTAATTTGAAGGTAACCGGCCTTTCAAGAATTAATTTCAGCCAAAGCAATAATCATTATTTACCAGTATGTGACATTTTTATCACTCATCATATTAACAAATTTCCATTGAAAATGCTAAAATGGTTCGTCATAAGGCAGATAACTGCTCGAGCTGTAAAAATGACCAATACAAGTGCTGGTACTCAAACATTAAATTATACTGTAATTAATAAAGACAGTTAAACTGTCTACTGGCAACAGCAATTTAGGTAACCACATTTGATCGGCTATAAATTGTAACTACATTAAAATTCCAGAAATATTAGCAATATGGATTACTTGATGGAAGTTCGTGCTGATCCCAACTCTGCTTTTTTTCTTTTTCTTTCTTTCTTTTTTTTTTTTTTTTTTTTAAACAACGGAAGCACAGGTCAGGTTGACCACAAATCCACGGGCGAAGATCAGGCTGGAGCACTTTTAATCTTGTGAAACAAGCAATTACAAATAGTTGCATCGATTCGTTAAAAAGCTTTAGGTGACATAAATTGTTTCCTGTTTAGCTTATTGCTCTGATACATAAATGTCACCACGACCAGTATTAATCAGTGCCATAGAACAGCATGAGTGGCTGATAGGGCTCCAATCAAGGATCTGCCAGGCCCTTTGTGAACGGTTCTCAGGGGCAGCACTCAGTCTCCTTCTCAGTAATGACAGAGAAAGGAAAAAATACTTTGCCCCGTGAAGTCTTCAACCCCAGCTTAATTTGGGACCCTAAACTGAATTGCAGGATTCTAGACTTGCTTTTTCTTCCCATCCGACGTGCAACACCGCATTTTTAAAATATCTTCCAAATAGAATAATATTTGCAAGGCACTTCAGCCCCTGAAAAGCTAACACATTTTGTCCTTCTCAATATGTGATACTGTACGTGTTTCCTTGGGTTTATATTTCTACACTCAAAATGCAATTTTAAATGGCTTGCGCACACTATTGACTTAACATAAATCAAATGTATCATATATACTTTCTTTAGGTTGGCATGCCACTTAGAAAAATATGTGAAATTCTGGGGGGAAAGAGCCTGGAGAAAATTATTAAATAGAAGTTTTTACTGTAATAGAATATTAATGTAAGCCAATGCTCATTTGCCATTAGGCCAATCCTTTCTTAACATACACATGCTTTTTATTATTTTGCACTCAAGCAAAAATTCCACATTCAAAGACTTTCCATCGAGTCGAGAATGTCTCTGGTAAGAAACATGTCAAGAAATCCTGACCTCCAGAAAGACAGCAAACGTCCACGCTGAGCTTTATCCAAATAGGCAAGGAGCACAAATCCACTCCCCAAATGTAAAATAAAACACTGGTCAGCAGCATGGAATGGGGGGAAATGCTTGTTCTTTAAACCTTTTCTCACTGCTACTCCATCAACACAGATGAAAATGTTTGATTTGCAACATAAAAGATTCATTAATTACCACTTGAATATTTAAAGCTATTTTGCAGTCTAACAGAGATAAAGCAGTGAATTAAAACCTCTAATAAAATTGTAAAAATATTTCAGTAAGTTTACCCATGTTATGATTTAGAAAGAGATTCAAGCATTCTTATGGAACAGAGTCGTAGCAATTTCCAAGTGTATTTGAAGGAAGGAATAATTTGGAAATAATTTGTTTCTCATTTGCAAATGTTTACTAATAATTTATTTCTGCTACTTCAAGACTCCGTGAGTAGAAAAACAATCTAAGCAGGTTGAGCACAATGTGTTTGATCCAGAAAATAAAATTATTTTTAAAATATTCCAGTGCCTCAGGATTTAAAAGAGATCAACGTGTTTTCCTTCCCACAAAATACATCAAATTTTAAAAAGCTGAATTCCAAAAACACGGCATGGTACACTCCATCCAGAGTCCGCCTGACCCGCACTCATCCATCAGAATGTTTCAGGGTTTGGATCCCGGGGTCCTAGGATGTGGACCGTACCAGGCATCTCTGAAATAAGACACTAGATAATCTGAACATGACATTGCCAGTTCCAGCTCTGACCGTTAGGAGCAGGGTAAATTTGGCAAAGTACTTCATCTGTTTGGTCCACAGTATTTTTCTTGTTGTTAATTGAAGACATTAAAGGATGAAAAGGGTTCCTTTCCATTTGAAATTTTAGACTTTTAATATCATAGTCCCCCTTGGGGACTTTCCTTGATGAAGTCCTCAGCATAGAAGAGTTTGGGCAATGCTCCATATTTCATCAATTGTGTAAGGGTGCCTTACCAAACTTCACCTTCTCATATACTCTGTTAGATGCAAATTTCACTAGCATGCATGCTGCTTTCCTTCCATCCGACAATCCACCCATCCACAAATGCCTTTATGCAGTAAGTGTTTAAAATGGCCTGCTCAAACTCAGCCCTCAAAACCTATCTGGGAATTAGACACAGCCCCTTACTACATGGTACCTGTATCACACGACAGAGTTCTTAAACACAAGGTTACATTGCAATGCCCTCAGGGCAAGTGAGAGAGGGAACTCAGGAAGGCCACCTAACTCCACTGGAGACACACAGCGCAGTGTCTAGCTGAGGCCGAAAAGATGTCAAAACTGATGCCAGCGGGGAAAAGAGAAGGAAAGTTCTAAGCTAAAGATAGAGCTTTCAGGGCCTGGAGTATGAGCAGCATGGGACTTCAGAGCAGAGATCAGGGAAAAGTTATAGATGATAAAGTTCTCACTGCAGTTATCAATTATCTGGCAAAATAATCATCTTAATAATTGTGCACAACGCCAAGTGCTGTATACAGCTTAGCTCAGTAATTCCTCAAGACAGGTGAGGTCAGGTATTTGTCCTGCTCCTCTCCCATCCTGCCCTGCTGTCCTCAGGGCTCAGTAATGTCCCTGTCTTTGCCAGCAAGGCTCTTTCCCTAGTTGTCCATGTGGCTTTGTTCTCTCTCCCTTAAGGTCCCACTTAAGTATCACAGCCCAAAAGACTTTGCTCACCATGTAGTATCAGTGCCATCCTAGCCACCAACCTAGCCCTGACAACTCTTTATCACCTATGCCCACTTCACTTATCTCCATTGGGTTTGTCACTTCATGGCATTATACTCACATTTAGTCTTTGCTTACTGCATAGCTGCCTCCTACCTCAAGGCCAGAGATCTTGCCTGTGTGGTTCCCAGAATGAGGACAAGGGATCACCGCCCACCCCCCTTTTTGAGTGAAAGAACCAATATCACACTGCCAAGAAGGGTAGAGGTCAGTCTGAACCCTGCACTTCAAAGCCATAGTCTGCTCAGCCTAACAGGGCCAGCTAAAGCAAATGTCTTCTCTTGAACCCTTATGCTGGACCTGAGAGATAGAAATGGTCACCAGCATTCTACAGAAGAGGATGCTGCAGCTTTCAAAACTGACATGTTCAGGGGTGCAGAGAGAAGGATCTGGGGATTTGATATTTGCAAATATTTGCAAATATTTGCAAATATCAAATATTTGATATTTGATAGGTGATGATGACAGAGTCTCACTGATGAGCATTGGTTGTGCCACCAATATATCCACAAGGAATCTCTAAACAGAATGAGCAGGCACCAAATATGTTGTCATGATAATACAGCTTTAAAACAGGATTGTCCTCTATTTTAATATGAGATATCAAATACTGGGGATAAAGACAATCTAAGTGCCAGCCCTACTCAGCAGTTGTCCTGTTAGACACAGAGGAAGGACAAGTGTCCCTGCCCAAGAGATGGGCCAAAATCATGGGCTGCATGCACTGGGTCTCTGTGCAAGTGGTATGGTGTCTCCATGAACTGCCCCACCTCAAAGCAGATCATTTCTACTCGCCGGTGAAATGGTAAAGCCTCCCAGTACCTCCTGAACTCTTTCTAATGAGGAACATCATTTGTCTTCCCTATACATAGATAAGAACTTCTGTACCCACATTACCACACTTGGTTGGAGCTTGGTGTTCCTAGAGAAGGCATCAACAGCCACTCTGAGATCCCTGGGGACAAAGCCTCCTCTGTCTTGTTCACCAAGCCAATATATCTGGCACAGAATGAACTAGTCTGGGAGCATCAGAGATGGGCTCTAAGAGGGGTTTGGAAGTGGGGCCGACAGATGGAGCTCAGTTTCCTAAGCCTTTGAATGACCATGTAACTTTGAGCAAGTCACTTACTCCTCTCTGGCTTTCCCTAAGAATTTCCTTATCAATCAATTGCTTTAATGATTAAATGAGATAGTGTCTGTATGGAAAGCCTAGGCCATAAAACATACTTTTGATAATGGGATAAGCCATAAAGAATAAGAATAAAACTAGAGCCTGTCCTCATGTTATGTACACTCTAGCCAGGGCCCTATGAAGAAGGGGAAAGTCCAAGTCAAACAGGAATGTGCAATTCACAGAAATATGCTCAGATGGGCTCAAGGAATTTGTCATCCAAGAAGAGCCTGAAATGCAAGTTGTGAAAGGAAAACAGAATCAACAAAGTGAATTCGAACACATTTGTCCACCTCTACTCATTTCCATTCCTCAAGCATACACCTTATTTTGCATTTGAGTGTTACTGTGGCTGTATCTGCAATACAACCTTCTGCTTAGAGCTCATCCTAACACTCTGATTAAAACTGTTGAGAGATAGACTCTCCCCCAACGGAATACTGAAGGCTTGGAAATAATCCTGAAGCTGTTGACAGCTTTTTATGCTATGTTATGGGAACAGTCCACCTAAATGAATGAAAAGCAGGCAAATAGAAGAGGAAAGGATAAAAGAAGAATCTAGAACAATGTTGAGCTGACACTAGGACCCAGGCAGTCATGAGTGGAGATCAAAACCAGAACCAGAACAAGAAATAGGGGCACATGTACCAAATACTGACCACACCACTGGAGTCTCTGGAGTTAGCCAACCTTGGAGATAAAGATACAGTAAATCTGGGACTTCTGAATATGTGTGTTGAGAACTTCCACAGTTATGAATGGACCTCATATTATGAAAACTTGTAAATGAGAATAAATAGTGAAAGTAGCTCACGTGTCTGCCAGACACTGTCACAGTTGTGCTGCTTTGTATTTACTGTGCTGTGGGGTAGTGTACAGTCAAGACACAGGATGTCAGGAAGTGAGAAAAAAAAACTGATGATGTGGAGGAGACTGCTGGGAAGCATGAACCAATAACCACGGAGACAAAAGTGAAAATAATTGAGAAACTGGACCAAGACAAAAAAGATGGTAGATATTGTTCATCTTTTCATGTGTTTGGTTTTTTATGCTTTACATCGGATATTTGTGTCAAGCATGTCTAAGACTCATTTTGTCAGACTTACAACAAATCTGACCTATGAATGGAACTTGTAAGTTGGGAATGCACAGTATACTCCTGCAATTTCAAATAAGTGATCAAGGAAATTCTCTCATATGTACTGCTCTGCATTGACTTCTGATCTCTGTGATCAGATTGTTCTGATTAATATATCACAACATGAGTCATTTCAACATGCTTCGAGGACCTACAGAGGCTTCCAGGTTTCAAGGCCTCATAATAAAGGGTCTCCATGTCTGCAGCTCTCAGAGTGAGGGGAAGCTTGGGCTACACGGTGTGTAAGACAAGAGCACTGAAGGAGGATTCATGTGACATGCCAAATATATGTCCCTAGTAACCCTTTTCTTCTCATTTGGCAGACAAAATTAGAACTGCAAACATATTAGTGTCAGAATTGAGAATGACACTTCTTTTAGGGTTATAATAGGGCAAATAAGTATTTTTTGCCCCAGCAAAACTCAATATAATCTGAAATGCCAAAATAAAACAATTGGTCCAAGCCACTGGCAAGTGGCATGGATAAATTTTATTCTATTTCTCTCATCCCTTGATCAGAGGGAATTTCGTTTAGGCTTCATGAGGTACAGGCTCACAGCTGCACACACAGAGGGGAAATTATGCTTGAACAAAGCTCTCCTGAAAGTGTTGATATGTTTCTAAAAACTCTTCATGGTTTCAACTAAGTATGTCAGTTAAGAATACGATGTGAGATGTACTAATGAAAAGGGAAGACTATGAGGCTCAGAGTTGGAACTCAAGAAACACTACTTAGTGTAACTCCTTTCCTCCCAATATTACTTGTTTCCTCCTTTTCCATCTTACCTCCCAACACTCTGCATAAAAACTACATACTTTTCCACCATGACTGAATTTCCTTAGATGACATATATTTTCATGGTAGCATCAGTCACCAATTGTGCCTGACCACTTCCTACGCCACACTGCTGTTAAGTATTTGAATATTACTACCCTGTTTTCCTCTATGTGGTACAGAAGACAACTGCATACTGTGCCTTGTCCTCTGTACCCAAGTCAGTGTCCCCTGCTCTCATCATCAAAGAGGTCTAGGGAAGAACTCTGATTGGCCCAAGCTGGTCACCCACTTCTCTCTCAACTAATTACAATGTCCAACAGTAGGAAGACTCTTCTAATTTGCCATGCGTATGGGAAAGATATTTTCCAGACTCATGTTTCACAAAAAGAAAGACATCAAGTGGCTTAAGTCTTCCTTTTGATCAAAGGGAACTAACTACTGGATAGGCCAAGACAGCAGTTAGCTCTCTACTCCCCCTTCACAGGCTAAGAATGGTGGTGTGATCATGGACTGAAAGATACAGTTTCTGGCCCGCAAACTACTATAATCTAGTTACACTTTAAAGTTAGATAACTCATTTTAAAAATATAATTATATCCAGAAACAACTCCAGATATGCTGAGTCACCTCATCTGGGACAAGGAGCCAAAAATCCTCAGTGGAGGAAAGTAGCCTCTTTAACAAATGGTGCTGGAAAAACTGGGCTTTAACCTGCCAACGACTAAAAGTTAGACCTATCTCTTTCACCATATACTAAGCTAAAATCAAACTGCATTAGAGACCTAAATATTAAAACAGAAACACTAAACCTGCTGCAAAACAGGTTAAGGAAAACTCTTGAAGACATTTGCTTAGGGAAAAACTTCATGAACAAAACCTCTATAGCATGAGAACTGGTAGAAGAAATCAACAAATGGGATCTCATCTCATTGAAAAGATTCTTCTGCACAACAAAGGAAACCACCAACAGAGCGAAAAGGCAACCAACAATATGGGAAAGAATCTTTACTAGCCCTTTCTCAGACAAAGGGCTACTATCTAGAATATATAAAGAACTTTAAAAAAATCACCTACCACAGTGCCGGGCGTGGTGGCTCACGCCCGTAATCCCAGAACTCAGGAGGCAGAGGCAGGAAGATTGCTGTGATGAGTTTGAGGCTGAGCTCAGGGCCAGCCTGAACTACGAAGTGAGACCCTGTCTCAAAAAAACCTAAAAAAAAAAAAAAAAAAAAAGAAAAAAAAAAAAGAAATGCTCAGAATCAAAGGTCATCTGAGAGATGCAGATGAAAACAATACTGAGATTTCATCTCACTCCACAAAGAATGGCTATTTCAGAATTAGCCAACAACAAATGCTGGAGAGGTTGTGGAGAAAAAGGAATCTTTCTCCACTGTTGGTGAAAGTGTAGACTTGTACAAACACAGTGGAGATCAGTTTAGCGATTCCTCAAAAAACTAGAAGTCCCATTTGACCCTGCTATTCCTCTGCTAGGTATATGCACAAAAATATTGGAATATTCATATCACAGAGACATAGGTGCACCGATGTTTATAGCAGCGCAGTTTGTGATTGCTAAATCTTAGAAACAACCAAAATGTCCATCAACTGGAGACTAGATAAAGAAGATATGGTTCTTTTATAGAATGGAGTATTATTCTGTCATAAAAATCTTAAGATTGGGTCATTCATACTCAAATGGATATACCTTCAGGAGATCTGCATAGTGAAATAGTGAAATTTCACCAAGTGAAATAAATAGGTCACATATGTGTAAATATTGTATCTTTTCTTTCATATGAGAAAATGATGATGTAAATGAGTTCTAGAATATATAGTAGATATTGTGAAATAGAAAATATTTAAAAGGAAATAGAGTGTAGGGGTAAGTAATGAGGAAAAATAATGTGATGGTAATTTAAAAAAAAGAAACCAAGCCTATGTACATAGGGGGTGGGAGATCATAGGGTGGGTACGAAAATGGGGAAAAAATGAGAATTAAGTTGTGTCATATCATATACTGGTACAAATTCTCAATGCTGAATGTGACCATGATGTGTATATATAATGTACCAATAAAGATTTGGGGAAAAATATATATAGTTATAGAGAATTTCTTTTGTGTGCAGGAACCTCAGTATGTACAGGACTCTGGGTAGTCAACCTGAGACAAAACACACATGCAAAATACTTCTTCCTGAACTTTCCTTTTTGGCAAAAGGCATTAGGCAAGATTAGGTTTGATGATAAGTGGTTGGCAGAAAAATACAGGAGGGAAAGGATGGAAAGCACTGGGGAGTGGGCTAACAGGGTAAGCGCCACAGTCAAGGCCTCAATGACAAGTAGAGATCTAAAGGAAGCTAAGCAGACCTCAGAGAGAACAACATGGGGAGAAGAAACTAACTTTCTGCTGAAACAAAGAGGAAGAGGATTGGGGAGCTCATGGAGACCAGATGCTCGGCTTCCTTGTGCTGACATCCTCTTCTCAGGTGAGATGGAAGCCACTAAATGGTATGAACACACTGGACTTGAGTTTGATTCTTTAAAGAATCCTGTTGGCTGCTGGACTATAAATTTAGGGAGGCCAGAGCAGAAACTGAGGAATCTGTTACAAGAAAGACTGGGGTGACTGGGTCCAAACAGGTAGCAGGAGAGGCGAGAGAGGGGGAGGATTCTTCTTCACTGCTTGTATGGTATCAAGTATGAGAGGTACAGAAAGCTAATGAAGACTCCAAGCTTTTGGATGTGATAAACTATGAGGATCGAATGACTATCTACCAAGCTGAGCAGACTGCAGGAGGGATATAAATGAGGCTGTGTCCAGAGACTGATTTGGGCTTTAAAGATGTGTCTTGACTATCCAATGAGGGATGGTGGAGTGAGGTCTCTGAGGGAGGGAGCCTGGATTCCAAAGAGGATCTGGGAGTAGCAGGTCTTTGTGTTTGGGCTAAAATAGTAAATTCTATTCTTGTTTCAGTGGCACAGAGAATATAGAAAATATTTCTTCCATTAACAGAATGTAATTTGGAAAAACTGAACAGTTTGCATTTCATAAAATCAAGAATTTGGAGATTCACAGGAATCATTTTGGGTCCAACAGCACGTCACGGTCTTGATGAACTTAAAACTGTTTTTGTTTTTTTTTTTTTTTAGACAGGATCTTACTTTTTGTAGTTCAGGCTGGCCCTGAGTTCAGCCTTGAACTTACAGCAATCCTCCTGCCTCTGCCTCCCAAGTGCTGGGATCACAGGTGTGAGTCACTATACCCCAGCATTGTAGTATGTGGCACTGATTGCTGATGGATTTGAGGCTCCACACCTGGCATTGTTGTATGTGTTTGCCAGGGATTGAACCAGGGTCCTTGCACTTGCAAGACAGGCACCAGAACCACTGAGCTAAATCCCTAGCCCCAAACTGATATCTTGTATATAGCGACTGGGGGTTGCAGGGTGGATTAAGGAAGGGGAAAAAATGAGAATCAAGTCGTGTCATATTCTGGTGCAAACTCTTGATATTGAATGTGATGATGATGTGTATTCGTAATGTACCAATAAAAACTTGAATAAAAAAACCTGATATCTTTGGGGAACACATCTCTTGTGCTATACACAAAGGAAAGAGGCCATGATAACTTGATGTTCAGTTCATAGACCAAAAACATAATTCCTTGTAACATGAGAACTAGAAAGTTTTGTGAGCCTATGGGGGCTAGGAAGAGAGTGCATGATCATGTTACATATACATATGTATATTCTAAACTCAGGTGTCATTTCTCGGGTTAGACATTTTCAGGGTTACTGATTTAAAAATAAATATTTTCAAAAAGCTCAGTTCAACTTAGATTCATCCTCTCTCAGAAGTCCTTCCTTAATCATAAAAAGTGTCTAACCATTTCCTTTGGTGTGCAAAAGGTGTGTAATTAAACTATCAGCATAATACCTATCTCCATGTAAAACCCACACTTATGAACTTTAACTGCTGAATAAAAACTCCTATTACAAGATCATTAAGTATTGTGAATAAAGTCCTGGTAGGACTTAATTTTTATGCACTGTGGATTGTGTCTAGAGCAAATCTGATCTTGGTGGGTCTTCTGGTCAGGAACATCAGAGGCTTCCATAGTTGCATCTCAAGAAAGGTGTACATTCAAACCTGGTGCCAGGAAAGGGCATCTGATCTTACTGTGGGTCCCTGACCCTCAGTTATTCTTGGGGTGCCTCTGTTCAAGAAGAACTCGGACTTCACTTATAATTAGCAGTCAACCCATTCGGCACTGAAGAAAAGGAAGTAGGGAACAAGGAGTAGGTATATATATATAGTTTCAAGATGACAATGTTTTAGGCTAATAGATGTTATTTTAATGTCTGAGATGAATACATAAGCTCTGTGGTTTTAGACTGACAGTATTTGTTTTGGAATCCTAAATAGCATCAATCTGTACACTGGAAGACTCAAGGAACTCTGGGTTTAAGCTTGGTCTGGAAAAAGGGAGACCTGTGAGTGGCACTCCCAGCAGAATTTATTCTAGGAATCTCTGGATAAAGATGCAAGATGCAGGGCAACATCTTCAACCCAAACAATTAAACGTGACAAGGGGCAGAAGAACATTTGGAGCAGAGGATACAACTGTTATTAAAATACTCAGATGTGCTCTACAGAATGCTCCCACTCGGGGGGATTCTGAGACCCCTGAGAAGTTCAGAGTGGACATGACTACAGGAACATGACCTAAACTAGCCTCCCCAAGGTCAAGCAAGAGACACAGGAACTAACCAGAAAGGACCCAGCAGGAGTTAACAATGAAGATGTGAAGCTGCAGGTGGGTGGCCTGGGGATGTCCTGAGGATCCTGTCTCTCAAAATGGTAACAGTGCTGAACCAACACAGGATGGGGAACACCTAGCACAGGCTTCGGCAGAGGCTGCCACTCTCAACCGTTTCCTTCTCATCTTCTTTTCCTCCATTTTTCATAGAAAATCCCACTGAAGGAGGTCTACACTTAGAAAAGAGTAGCCTTCACAGGCAAAGCACAAAAATTTTCTTGAGGGGACATGTTCAAATAGTGGAAAAGGTGAAACATGATACAGTCAAGCCCCTCATGATGCTAGGAGTCAAAGAGCTGAGCCTCCCCTATGCACTGAGCTTTCACTCCTCAGTAACCACTTTTGTAGCTGAGTTAGCTAGTAATGCAGGAATCTGATTGCCATGGAAGACAGGGCTACCAGCCAAACATAACATCTAAATAAAAAGTCCAGGACGGACCTTTAAAGGACACTTTCAGATGAAGTACTCCAGCAGGAAGGAAAACAAGTTCTAAAGAATATATCTGATGGATGAAGGTCAGTAAGTCATATAAGGAAGGATACTTTTGTGCACGAAAGCAACGTAGTTGTAGTAATCCAGAAAAAATTCTGGCTTTCAGGGTACAGGTGGAGGGACGAACTCTGAGCTGACAGTGGAATGAGGAGGGAAGAGCCAGCTCCAGGGGCTATTCCTCAGAGGGCACACGTCATGGGGGAGCCAGTAAGTTTCAGAATTTTATAGAGAAACATGGATCTTAAAAATACATGGATCTTAAAAAAGGAGCATGATAACAAAAGTCTTAGTAAAAAAAATTTATAGTGAACATAAACATGTTAAATTAATAAGAAGAAGAGGCAGCATGTATTCTAGATTAAAAAGCAGTGTTATATCAATATGTACTTTTTATAAGAAGCTTAGAAAGAAATATAAATTCTAAAACTATTAAAATAGAAATCAAAGTTATATAGTGAATAAGCTAACAAAGGAAATCAAATTAAATCATAAAATACTTAATACAAAAGAAGGCAAAACAGAAAAGGCAAACAAACAGGCGAGACACATATGATTGAAATTACAAGGTGACAAAACTAAACCTAACCACGTCAATTACCACTCTAAATGTAGATGGTATAAATATTAAAAGGGAGAGATTATCAAGTTCAAAAATAAAGATGATATGGACAACATGCTGTCTCTAAGAAATATACCTCAAGTATTAAAAGTCATATTGGTGATGAGAGGGGAAAAGTATACTTTATGCTTACAAAAATAATCTAAAGTAGTTATATTCGGTAGATTTCAGAACAAAACATTATCAAAGACAGAATGATATTCCATAATAATCATCAAGATGACAAGTCATGCCTAAATACAGTAATGCAGTTCATAACTGAACCTAGAAATATAAGAAATAAAAATAGATAGTACCATAAGGTGAAACAAAGAAATCCACAAATGTATTTCAATCTCTCTCAATAATTGATAAAAGTACATAGAAAAGTAGTAAGAATATAGATAATTTGACCAATACCACAAAATAGCTTGACCTCATGCTTAATTTTGGATAGTTTACCCCATAGAAACTGAATACATATTCCTTTCTAGTATATATAAACAACTTCCCAAGGGAACTATATTCTAGGCAATAAAAAGTCTCAACAAATTTAAAAGGATTCAAGTCATACAAGTATGTTCTGACCAATGTAATTAAAACAGAAACAGAAGGATTTCTGAACATATTCATATATTTAGAAACTAAATAGGCCCATTATAACTAACCTAGAGTCAAAGAATTTGAATTTGGAAGGACTTGAATTGAATAAAAATGAAAATAAAATATATCAACATTGTGGGATGTTACTGAAACAGTACTTGGGAAAAATTAATAGCACCAAAATGTGTGTATAAGGAAAAAAAATGCATCAAGCCAACAAAGTTAGCTTCTGTCTTAATGAACTAGAGCAGAAACAGAAAATGTAACCCACATAAGCAGAAGAAAATATACAGATTAGATATCAATGAACCTGAAAACAGCAAAATATTATAGAAAAATCCATGAGAAAATCAATGAAATTGAAAATTTTCTACCAAGACTTAATAGGGGACAAAAAGAAGAAATTACCCAAATGAGACCTGAAGGAGATGGCATCACTGTTCTGTCTATGGCCATCAGAAAGATAACATGGAAACATGAGCACATGGGTGCCCATGGATGTAAGGTCTTAAATGCAATACACAAATCCTTGAGATATGCAAACAATAAAAAAGTAACCTGAATATATTTATATTTGTTCAAGAAATTTATTCTGTAACTAACAACCATCACAAAGAAAACTGCAAAATAAAATGTTAAATATGGCAAGAAATAATACTAGACCTTCAAAGATGCAAATCAGAGAAGTGAGTAAGAAAGACTGTTGTTTAATGCATTCCAAGAAGCCAGGCAGGCGAATGTACAAGAATAACAATGAAAACCCTATACATCAGTAGTTTCTATGAAAAGAGAGACAAACTTTCTAAGCAAAACCAGGCAGTTGAGTTCAGGAATTCACGAAAATGATAACAACAATACTGAATGGGGATTTTCCTAGCTATATCAGGTTTTTGTAAAATTAAAAGATTACTGAAGCAATTCTGACACATGATACAACATGCATAAAACCTAAAGATACTGTGACATTATGGAGACCCAAAGAAGTACTAACATTACATGATTATTCTTATATGAGGTCCCTATCATAGAGATAGAAAGTATAATACAGTTTATCAGAGATAATGGGTAGATAGTTTCTGTTTGGAACAAAGACAATGTTGTGAAAAGGGATTATGTTAGTAATTACACAATACGATGAATTGTACATGTCTGTGCCTGTGCATTTTACAATTAAAATGGATGAAATGGTGAATTTATGTTGTATTTACCACAATTTTTTAAAAATAAAAAATCAATGCAAGTTGCTACATTATGCCTCTTAAATTGTATGATCTTGTCACTGGGTACAAGAAAAACATTTAACAAAAATCTAATATCCTTTTTTAATAAATAGATGCAAACTAGAAATAGAATGAAACTTCTTTAAACCTAATTAAGGGCATCTAGCAATTGTCAAGCTGAGTCTAAAACTCTCTGGAAATGTGGGCTGGGAATGTAGCTCGGTGGTTCTGTGCTTGCCTGACAAGCACAAGATTTAGAGTTCGATCTTTAATATTGGGAAAAAAAAAAGGAAAAAGGAAATGTGTAAGAGTTAGCATTCCCAAAATAACTGAAAAATGAGAAAAAAGTCAAATACCTCACACTTCTTATTGTTAAGACTTATTATGAACTGAACCATTCCCAAGACAGTGTGGAATTGGCCTAAAAGTAGCAAACAGATTACTGGAACAGAACAGATTCCTGACACAAACTTACACGTATATGTATAACTCTGACTTTTTTTTTTTTTTTTGACAGAAGTATAAAGGCAATTCAACAGAGACAAGAAAGTTTCACAGGAAATTGTGCTGTAACAATTAGTTATCCACATGAATAATAATGGTTTTCTATCTATATTTAATTCATTATTTCAAAAATTAACAAGATAAACCTTAAACATAAATTTTAAACAGGAAAATGTAAAGAAAACTTAGGGGAAAAGCTGGCCATGGTGCTCCATGCTGTAACAGTAAGGAGACAGAGACAGGAGGAATGTCGTACGTTCAGGGCCAGCGTGGGCTGTATAGTGAATTCAAGGCCAACCTGGAATACAGAGTGAGACCTTGTCTCAAAAAGAACAAAAGGAATTTTTTTTAAAAAAAAAGAAAAAAAGGGGTTGGGGATTTAGCTCAGTGGTTCTGGCATCTGCCTGGCAAGCGCAAGGTCCCAAGTTCAATTCCCAGTACCACAATGCCGGACATGGTGGCTCACACCTGTAATTTCAGCACTCAGGAGGCAGAGGCAGGAGAACTGCCAAGTTGGAGGCTAGCTTGGGCTACATAGCGAGTTTGGGGCCAGCCTGAACTACAAAGCAAGACCCTGTCTCAAAAAAACAAAACACAAAAACAAAAATAATAAAATTAAAAAGGAAGAAAACATTGGTGGAAAATTTTGATGAGGTTAGATTAAGCAAAGGTTTATTACACAAAACACTAAAAAAAATGATTTTAAAAGGTATGATAAGTCAGACTTCATTAAAATTAAAAAGACTTTTGCTATTTGAAAGACATTGTTAAAGTAGGAAAAGCTATACTACAGACTTGGGAAAAATATTTGGAAGTTGTGTATCTGATAAAGAATTTGTATCCAAAATACATAAGAAATGTTCAAATCTCAGTAATAAGGAAATGTACAGTCCAATTAAAAATGAGCAAAAGATTAGGATACTCTACCCAAAAGATATACAGATGATCCTTAAGCATGTGGAAGGATGCTTTACATCATTACTTATTAGGGAAATGCAAATTAGGGTTTCATACATTCTCACAATGGGATGCCAATATACATTTATTAGAGTTACAAGTTACAAATCACAAATTAAAAGAAATTCATATCAAGTATTTGCAAGGTGGAGAACTGAAACCTTTATACAGTACTGGTGGGGATGTAAAATAATAGAAAATCATTTTGGGAAGGCATTTTAAAAGTTGTTCTTTTATTTAGTGTAAAGCTCTAAACTGGCTTTATTTCATTGATCATTTCTTTATGGAAAAGATATTTGAAATCTTTGCTTCTAGCTTTTGTAGACATAAGGTACGCAAGTGCTAATTATAGTCACCCTAGTGAGCCACAGAATAAAAGGTCTTGTTCCTGGCTAAATGCAACTAAGTACCTGGTGATCAACCTTTCCCATCCCTCGCTCCCTCCTACTCTTCCCAAGCCTACTAACCATCAGTCTACTCTCTCAAATCTACTTTTAAATAATCCAAATATCTTGGCAAACTCCAGTGCCCCATGACTCCCACATTTGGCATCCATGCTTGGATTTGGATCAGATCCCCTGGTGAATGCCTGTCAGACATGCTCGTGGTAGAGGGAACAGCACATGGATTTCCAATGTGGACGACATCCACTGGTAGTGAGTGTGTTCAGTTTGGAAAAATTTTTTATCTTTGCTAATTCAACAATATGGGTCAATCTCTGTCACTGGATCAATGTGATTTTGCCAAATTGCTGGTGTTGCTGTTGAAATGAGCTAAGTATTTGGTACCGAGGAAAGATGTGAGAAAATTATTAAAAGATATAGAAAAATATGTTCTATCTTCTCCCAAGAAAAGGGCCATTAATTTAATAGCATGGGAACATGTGGGAACTGCTCTTTGTGAAGCTAGGGAAAGAGGATTCCATCTTTCCCCTCAAACATTAACTACCTGAACCTTAGTCTATTCTGCTTTAAGACTCTCTCAATCAGTTCGGGAGACTGTGGCTACCCCTCCTTCCAGCCAGGCTTCTCTGTGTTTAGTTTCATCTGTTTCTTCTCATCCTGTTGCAACTCCAGCCCCACCAAGGCAGCAGGCCACTCCAGCCTTGCCTGGCACAGCAGCAGGCTGTTTCAGCCACATCTGAGGAGAACCCTAAATCCCTAGGCCCATGTTGGGCACCAAATATGGGATTCATGGTACACTGGAGTTTGCCATGAAGATTCTGGCTGTGTCCTCTTCCCTGGACTACCACAATATCTAACACTCTAAGTTTCTTCAAAATTAATTATGAGGAATCCAAGAATTGAAGCAGCCAGATTTGCCTTTCTTCCACAAAGAAAAACGAAAGTAATCAGTATATAATAGGATACCCTGACTGCCCACCTGGGGGACACAGAAGATGCCTCTTTGCATAGGTGAAGGTGAAAATGAGATGCTCATCGAACTGTAAGTGGAAACACTGGCAATCTTAACTATGGGAAAGTTGTACAATTTTCACAAGCTTGTAACCCTGATAAGTAATCTGAAATGCACACAGTCACTGTTATTTGGAAAAAGATGTCATATCATCTTCCAGTAAACACCAGGGTGCTACAGAAAGAGCCACATTGATATCTGAGCTATTATCTGTATTTGGATTGTTCCAGGGGTCAGAAACCACTGCATATTTTCATCAGGACTCCACACACATTCCATTCACTGGATGGGGTAGAAGAGTAGCCGTCCTGTAAAATCTAGCTCCATCCAGCAGAATGAGTATGACTCAGGCCCTCTGGGTATTCTGTGCTGTGTGGGAGAGGTGGTATGGCAGAGAAGAGTGGAGGGCACTGCCCTCAACAACCAGAGATTGGGTCATTTGTCCACTAAGACACCAGGGATAAGGAGCCACTGACAGTTTTGTCCCTGGGTGTGCAGAATGTTCCTACTGTTGTACGCCTATGCAGCTGTGACGCGACGCTGTCCCCACACCTTGTCTGGTTGCACTGCAGGCAGGATGGATGTGACCATGATGCAGGTACTGTGGTTCTGACCACCAGCTCGTCTGTGCAGCACCTGAGCCCTTGTCACTCGCTGGCCGGGGGCAGGGACTTCAGGGCCCTCATCATTGTGGAGGCTGCCAGAACCAAGCCCTCGGTAGTAGAAGAATTAGCATCCTCAAAGCTGAAGGAAATCCCCATCTTCTGATTAGGGTCAGTGCTCTCATTTTAGCAGCAGTCACACAGGGAAACTTTAAAAAGGAACCAAATAAAAATGGAAAGGTGATTAAATCTAGGTAAAATTGAAAGCTCCGCAGATGAAGTAGAAGAAAAAAAAAATCAGTCAGGTGTTTTGAAATATTGCAATCAGACAAAAAAATACTGTAAAAAACTATGCAACAAGGTGAAGAGAAAAAGTTAATACATGGGAAACCAACTTAGTGAAATGAAAGCATAAAATTTACCTGTTCTGGGGCAAGTTAAAAACTTTCATGTACAAAAGGCTTACAGGACCCAAAATAGACATGACCAGAAAAGATCCTTACCATAGGATATTACAGTTAAAAGATCAAACAAATAAAAAGAAAAAGACAAAGAACTTTAAAATCTTTAAGAGTAAGAATTTAAATGTTCCCCTAACAGACTAACAGTATATTTCTCAACAGATACCCTGTGGCCAAGGGCAAATGGACTAACATATTCTAAGTCCTGAAACAAAATAACTGCCAACACAAGGAGCAAAGTCTTTCCAAAATAAAAACAGAGGGAAAGTTAAATAATTTTTGCATTTAGAATCAAAAGAAAGGTAATTACCATTGCAAAAGTATCAACTCATCAGAAAGGGAACAGAAGATAATTAAGTCTTAGCACATCAGCCATGGAAACACAAATATGAGCAAGAAATAAAGAATAAGACTATGAAAAATAAGTAGAAGCAAATCAACAAAAACACAGGAATCCTTTCCTTTCATTGGTAACTTTGAATCTAATGTGCTAAATACAGAGCCTGGCTGAATGTATAAAAAAAGACTATACAATGTGTTGCATACAAGAAACTTATTTTACCAGTAAAGAGACACACAGACTAAAAGTGAAAGAATGAAAAATGCTATTCTAAGCAATTCAAAACCAACGTTAAGCAGGAACAGTTATTCTTGTATCTGACAAATCACACTTGAAGAAGAAGAAGAAAAAACTATAAGGAGAGACAAAGGTCACTAAAAATCATGCAATAAGTTCCACCAAAAGATGTAACAATTATAGCTCTATACACATCTGATACTGGAGCATCCAAACATAAAACAAACAATACTGAACTGACAGGGAGAGTTAAGTTCCACTACAAAAACTGTAAGGCACTTCAGCATACCACTTTCATTAATGGGCAGATCTTCCAGACAAAGAAACCATAAAATAAACATCAAGTTCAACTATTGTATGGATCAAATGGACTCAACAGATGTTCAGAGGACATTCCATCCAACAGCCACAACTTATAGTTTTTTTCCTCAATGCCCTGGGCCTTCTAAATTAGGCAACAACAACAATAACAAAATAGAAAACAAACAAGTACAAAACAAAAAATTCATGACAAATTTTAAAAACTGAAATAACATTCTACATCTTTTCTAATTACAATAGAATAAAATGAGGAATCAATTAACAAAATTGGACATTTCAGAAATTAAATGAATGCTCAGAGAATAAATTCCATGCTTCTGAATGAACAATAAGTCAAAGAAATCAAAAGGGAAATTTAAATGCTTTCAGAACAAATAAAAATGGAAATACAATGTACAAAATTTGTGGGATATAACAAGTGTTACAGGTTTAAGAGGAAAGCAAATCAACAAAAACACAGGAATATATAACAATGCAGCAATAAGTATCCACATAAAAAGAAAAAATATATACATGGAAATATTTTGAATACACTGCCAAATGATTAATCTCAATGACTTAGAAGAGACAGAAT
>PVIR01004684.1:0-77183 GCA_004026965.1 Petromus typicus
TAACAATACTGGGTGTGGAGACCCACACCCAGCAGCAACCAGTACCACATACCACAGTGCCGGGCGTGGTGGCTCATGCCTGTAATCCCAGCACTCGGGAGGCAGAGGCAGGAGGATTGTGATGTGAGTTTGAGGCTGAGCTCAGGGCCAGCCTGAACCACAAAGCGAGACCCTGTCTCCAAAAAAAAAAAAAAAAAAAAAAAGAAAAATAAGAGAGCATAAATTTTATATGAGCACTCATTTTATTTTCAAGACCCTTCAATTCTTTCTATATATCCAAATATTTATATGATTTCATATTCACTATTGCTATAGAACTGCCTTTGATACTTCATATTTTAAAAGTTATTCTAAAAAATTCTCATCATGATTGTTTGATTAGAAATATAGTTCTCCACTATCAAACTTTTTTTGTAAATGTACAATTCCAGCTTGATAGAACTTTAAAGATGTCATTCTTTTGTACTATCATTTTATTCCAGATGAAAGGTTTTCTGAATATAATATGCTTTTTTCTGTCTTTAAATTTTTCTCTTTGTTAACAGCTTGAATATAATTAGTCTTCATAAGCATGTCTATGTATTAAATTTTGTTCTCTGCTTCTTTCAAATGTGCTTTGGTGTCTCATTTTTTGGACTAAATTCTCATTTTTTTATTAATTTAGAAGAGTTTCCATTATTTCTTTAAATATATCTCTGCTTTGTTCATCTCCATTTGGTGTTAGAATTACAAATATTTAACAATCTTCCTATAGGACTGCAAATACATTATATAGAGTCTTGGCCTGTTTGATTTTAATGGTTTATAGACTTCATGTTTTCAGGTTAAGTGATTTATATTACAAACATACCAGTACAGTCAATAATTCTTTCTTCAGCTGTAACAAGCATACAAATGAACCCATCAGAGGCATTCTTTCCTTCTGTTACTATGCTTTTTACTTTCAGCACTTACATTTGACTTCTTCCTATGATTTCCAGGTTCCTGTTAAAATTACCTTTGTGGTATATTACCATCAAATTCTCCATTACAGTGTTAAAAATGTTAATAATTATTGTTTTAAAAGTTCTGATAATTGTACAAGGCATTATTGTATATGAATATGTAATTTTTTAAAAAATAGTATTGAAAATGAAAGGCACATTGCCATTGATCTCCCCAAAATTACTTCCAGAACTTTGAACAAACTTATCCCATAATTCTTGCCACATACTAAGACAGATCTGGAAGTTCTCTTTCATAAGTGTCTTCATAAGATATGATCAGTATACAGTCACTACTGCTGGTATGTGAAGTCCAATTGAAAAAACGCTTGTAAAATATTTTTCACTACATTTGGCACTCTGCAAACTTTCTGATTTTTCCCCCAAACATAATATGACTAAAGACACTTGTGAAAGATAACTTTTGGAACCAGTTTAGCAAGCAGCAGGAATGATGAGATACAGATATACTATTCAAAGCAAGGGGGAGTATTTTCAGAAAGATTAATTGTAATGTGTATTTTACTATAATTATTTTTTAAATAATTTAAACATTCACTGTATTTCAGTCACATTGCTTTTATTTGCATTATTTGGTTTGTTAGAATTATTTTCTTCTTGGCAGGGTGTTCATTTTATTTTCTTGCCATATATCCTGCCTCATGAATTTTGTTTAAATTTTGTATAGGTCATTATAGATTAAACTAAATAAATGTTATGCTGTTTTTACTGTTGTTGCATTTTGATATGTTTTGCTTAATTTTGTTTTGTTGATACAAGGTGTCCTCACAAAATGACCTTGAACTCACCATGTAGCCCAGCCTTGCCTTCAACTCAAATGATCCTCCAGCCTCAGCTTCCCTTCTAAGTGCTGGGATTACACAGGTGTGCACCATTACCCCAGCTTAGACTGTTAACTGACAGTGACCGACCTTCTGCTAGTGCCGGAGCTTAAGACAATCTACTCAGCAATTTTTATTCTTACTGAGGTGTTACTAACGTTTCTAATTCCTTTATTCTGGTTTTGTGTTTAGAGTGGTCACTAGAAGAAGAGGTGATTTTTCTAAATATCTGTTCCACTCTCAACTTTGAATATCCCTTTTGCATTATGCTACAGAGGTCCACAAGGACACCCTTTTATTCTCCTAGCTGTTACTGACTGTCTGAGAGTTTACTAACCTGGTTACTGGAAATATCCTGTTTTTCTGCTTACCTTTCAGTCTTTAAAAAAAAATTCAAATCTTTAATGGTACATTATGAATACACATCATCACATTCAACATTGAGAGTTTGTACCAGAATATGACACGACTTGATTCTCAATTTTTCCCATTCCCACCTGCCCTGCAACCTTCCACCCCCTACATATATAAGCTTTGTTTCCTTTTTTTCTTTATTACGATCACATTCTTTTTCCCCTCGTTATTAACCCCTACATGCTCTTTCCTTTTTAGCCTCTGTGGTCCTGGACAGAGAATTTGTGACATTCTCAGTACTGCAATCTCTTTCCAGCTATAGTTCTGGGACCAAAAGCTATTACTGTGTTTGTACTAAGAATGGAAGGCATTTTTCTGCTATCTTCACCTCTTTTCCATTTCAGCCATACCATGAGTATCACAGTTTGCCATCCTGCTATACTTGTTTAAAGCTTTTCTCCTACACAAGGGGAGGATAGAGGCAGTGTTCCCTACCTTTCACAAAAGAATAGTTTGCCTTATGCCACATCAACATCAAAAGTTTTAGAAGTACTTTATAAACAAACTGTACTACAAATTGTTCTTACACTGCACTAATGAATAACATACTCACTTTCTTGCTCACAACTAACTTCACACATGAGATGAAAGAATTTAGCTACCTTTCTACTGCAGTGTTGTGACATTTGCCTCAAGCAATTTATTCATGTTGAAGTTCAAGCTAGTTACTCACTCAATAATCTCAGCTCTTCAGTAAGTCTGATAAAATTAATAAATATTAAAATTATTAAGTTTTTTTTAATTTTTAGTTATTATTCTAAATGTAGAAATGCTGAACCTTCCAGCTTTCATTTCCCAAAACAGAATTAGAAGTTTCTGTTGAAGATATTAATCAATGTGGTGTTTCATATTTTAATGAAAACATGATCATATCTTATAAATTCTAGAGAATAAGAGGCATGAATAAAATATACTCGAATATTAAAAAGTACACCATGCAAGTTAAATAAATTTTAGTACACTGAAAGGCTCCAATCATATTAAAGAACTGACTAAAATAATCACCGAAAATTATCTATTATGTATTCTTGGAAAAATTTAGAAATGTTGGAAATTAAAAGGACAAAATATATTGCTTTTCACCAAAAGTTGATCTTTGTTGAGAAAGCCGATGGAAGAAAAATGCCTCAATAATGACTCTTATCTAAAATTTTATGCTTGGGAAAATACCAGATCAAATAAAAAAACAGAAAATCAATGTGCAAACTACAATAAAATTGCAAGTTATTTAGATTAAAAATAACCACATCCTTGAGAAGAATAAACTTGATAGATCAATCAAATTATTTCCCTGCCAAAGCATCAAGAGTAAACTAGGAAGTAACAGATAGTATATTTCTTGTTTATATTTACAAATCCCTCCATAATATTTCTAATCATTATGCAGTTTATTTTGTAACTCATTTCCTAATACTCTTTTTCTTTTTTAGTATAACATTGGTTTTAATAGCTTGCTTTCTGAAAATAAACTTTATTTTTTCTTACAATCTTATGTGATCTGGGCCCTGTATGTCATATGACATTCGTATAACTGCAGACAGAAATCCAGCATGGTTTAGTCTCCAAGTTGACTCACCCTGAACATTTTCTACAGTTAGTTACATTTTTTCCATTCAATAATCAACCCAGAATAATCTTATGCAATATTTAGGGGGCCATCATTTTTTACAAGAAGCTAACAATTCAAAAATCTTAATCTAGTTTCCATTGCATTTATATCTCCTCTGATCCTTATAAATCCTTCCTTTGTATAAGCATCAGGTTGTTCTTACTCTTCTTTTTCTACAATCCTGAGGATCAACAATTGGTTGTTTATTTGAGCTCGCTATGTTTTCTGAGTGTGGGCATTCACTGCTAGGACTTTTTCTTATAACAGTGCTTTCATTGTGTCCCACAGGTTCCTGTAAGTTGTAGTAGAAACTGTCTAATTTCTTTTTTTTATTTCATCCATGACACATTGGTTATTCAGGAGAGTGTTATTTAACTTCCATGTGCTTATAAAACTTTTATAAAATGGATAAAAGAGTTAGTCATTTGAAAGAATAAATAAAATTCACAAACTCTTAGCCAATCTTATCAACCAAAAAAAAAAAAAGGAAGAAAATGGCCCAAATCCATGCAATTATGAATGAAGGGGTGAAAACACAAAAGAACCCACAGAAATTCAGGACAGAGTCAACACATATTTCAAAAACATGTATTTCAAAAAGATGGAAAACTCAGAAGAAAAAGACAGACAGATTCCTGGAAACATATAAACTTCCAAAGTTGAACGAACAAGACATAAAAATGCCATATATCAATCAGGCACACCCCATATCAATCAATGGAATTGAAAATGTTATAAAAACCCTACCAGAATGAAAAGTCTTGGTCCTGATGGCTTCACTGCTGAATTCTATAAGACATTCAGAGACAACCTACTGCCACTACTTTTCAAACTCATTAATGAAACTGAAAGGGATGCAATACACCCAAATTCATTCCTTGAAGTAAGATAGTTTAGGTAGAACTCTTGAAGACACTGGCTGTGGGACACACGTTATGAACAAAACCTCAGCAGCACAGAAATTAGCAGAATGAATCAACAATTGGGACCTTACATTATTAAAAATAAAACTTCTGCACAGTAAGAGAAACTACCAACAGAGAAAATACAACCTACAATTGGAGAAAAAAATTACCAGCTACTGATCAAAGGACTACTATCTAGAATATATAAAGAACTTAAAAAATCAACTCCCCAAAATTTAAAAGCCAATACAAAAACTGGATTCTGAAATGAACGGACATTTTTCAGATGAAGAAGTAAAGGCAGCAGAGAAACATGAAAAAATGTTCAACATCACTAGTCATTCAAGAGATGCAGTTGAAAACAACACCAAGATTCCACCCACTTCAGAAAGAATGGCTGCTATCACAAAATCAACCAACAAAAATGTAGGTGGTGCTGTGAGAAGAAAGTAACCATTCCCCCCAATTTGGTGAGAATGTAGACTAGTGCAAACACTGTGGAGATTCCTCAAAAAGCTAGGATTAGAGGTCTCATTTGATCTTGTTATCTCCCTGATAGAAATATACACTAAAGAATTAAAAGCATCCTACTACAGTGACATATGTGCACCCATGTTCATAGCAGCATAGTTTGTAATAGTTCTGTCTTGGAAAAGGCCCAAATGCCCATCACCAGGAGATTGGATAAAGATGAGTTTTTTTAATAAGATATGGACTATGACCAAGTCATAAAGAATGATAAATGAGTTATTTATCCTCAAGTGGATGTATCTTGAGAACTTACTCATAAGGAAAATAAATGGGACATAAATATGTAAATACCCTATTGTTTCCCTAGTGTGAGAAACTAAAGATGTAAATGAAATGCAGAATGTATGATAGGTGCTGTGAAATAGGAAGAAAATATTCAAAAGGAAATGCTAAACTGGTTAGGAGAAAATAAAGAACAGAAAGAAAAATTAAATAGTAAAAAAAAATGGAAACAAAGCCTATTATATAGGGTGTTGGAGGTGGGAGAGCAGGGCAAGGGAAAAATAAGAACGGAGATATGTCATATACAGGGATAAATTTTTAAATATTGAATGCGATTGTAATGTATATGTAAAATGTACCAATAGACTCAATTTAAAAAATTGTAACCTCGTATTTTAAAACAAATTTTATTTGTATTGGTACATGTTATCACTATCCTTTCATCTCTTGACATTAATGTTAGAAAACCTTCAGTAAGAAAATACAACAGAAGAAGGATATCACATTTTTATCATTAATTAGGTTTATTGGAAAAATTTAGATATATGTAATTACCACATTCATTTATGAAATTTGTACTTGTACATGATTGTCTTGATTCATACCTTTCCCATTCCTCTCCGCTCTTTTCTATACTTCTTTTCTTATTCACGAAAACTTGCTTTCATTTTACCTTTCTTTTCTTCTTTCCCATACTTCCTTTCTCTCTACCCCCTCCGTTGTCCCCCTTCCCACTTGAACCTATGCCTTCCTATTTCATAGTATGTATTATACCTTAATTAGTTAAGACAAAATACTTCTGGAGAGCAGGGCCAGCAACAATAATGCTTTGAGTAAGACTTCACAAACACAGTCAACAAAAGCAAAAAAATTATGCCAATGAAATTGTACCAAAATAATAAGTTATACAGCAAAGAAAACAACCAACAGAATAAAGAAGTAAAAAACGGAAAGCAAAATATGCAAACTGTTGCCTGGCCACAATGGAAATAATATCCACAATAGAAAAGAGCTAAAAAAAATCCAATAAACTAGCAAATAATCCAATTAAAAATAGGCAAATGATATCAACAGTTATTTCTGAAAAAGACACATTCATATGGGCAAGTGTATTAAAAAGTGGTCAATATCACTAACCAGTTAATGGCAGAATGATTATTATAAAAATATATGCTGGTAAGATTTGAGAAATAAGAAACTCTTATTTACTATTGATAGAAGTATAAATTAAAACAGTACAGGTAGAGAATACAACAGAGATTAATTATAAAAATAAAAATAGAACCACTATAATATCTAGCTCTCCCTTTTAAATACATATTCAAAAGAAATGAAATGAGCTTATCAAAGGCATATCTGTACTCATATTTATTATAGCAATATTCATAATACCCATTCATTATCTTGATTTGATCTTTACATATTTTATACACTATTGTCACACTATCTCCATAAATTTGTACACTAAATGTCATCTAAAAATTAAGTTAAAATATCATTTATACCAAAAATTTTAATCTACTGAATATAAGAGTAACACTAGGCAATGATTTTTGACATTGTTCATTACAAGCAATATAAAATCAACAGTGGTAAAGAGATTAGGATAAATGAAGGACCTGAAGAAAAACTAAGAAAGAATAAGAAAGAAGTGAGGAACTTGGTCACCAGTAGCATCTACTTCCAAAAGCTAAACATGGAGATCTTGCATGTTTAGACAGATGGTTTCACACTATTGAACTGTCCTCTCTTTGTAAAACTCCCTGTTTCTGACATTCAGAGGCATCCTGCCCTCAGCTTTTCAGGCAACTGTCTGACCTTTGTTCTCCACTCTCTTCTAAGAGTAAAATAATTGCTCAAGTTCTTGACTTTTTTCTTTTCTTTTTCTGAATACCTAACCATTTACATGATGAGACATACTCAACAATTACCTCTAGTTCCTAGATGTCACTAAGTTCTCAATTTGATTCTAACTAGTGTGGACTTAATTATTTCCTCCTCAAATTAATATGATGAAGAAGTGCTATTTAATGTTTTTATGGCTTGTACCTAAAGTTAACCCAAAGCCTCACATGCTCACAGGTGAGGCTTTTCACAGGTGACTGTTTCTAGGTTGTATGACGCTGAGGTTAAGTTGTATGATGCCAGGATTAAATTGTGCAATGCTGAGATTGAGGATGAGTGGTTATTAATTTAATCCACTGATTAGGTTAGCCTAATTCTGGAATTAGGAAGGTCCAATGTGAATGTGCATGGCACAATCCAAAAGGTGAGTAGCCTGAAGCCATAAAAGAGACAAGCTCCTGTCTCACTGCTTCTTCTGCTGGTGCTTCACTGCTTTGGTGCCTTCTGCTTACCATGACTTGTTTCTCTTTCACTGTGCCAACCTGCCTTAGAGCCTGATGTTTCAGATTAAGAACACTACAAACTGTGACCCAAAATAAACATTTCTTCCTTTAACTTTGGGTGTTGGGTATTCTGTGTTAGAAAAAATAACAAAGATAAATATCAGTACCAGGAATGAGGGCACTACTGTAACCACACCTGACAAGGTGATTTAAGAGAACCGATTTCTAAGAATTGGGAAAAAGAAGGAGATGCTGGCTGAAAGCAGCCCTGAAATGCCTTAAACTGTACCTAATAAGAGTACGGAGCTCAGAAAACCAGAATTCAGATAGAAATGCTGCCAGTAAAGACCAGGCTGAGGTTTCTGCTGGGAAGGGTACATTGGCTGTTGAACTGTATACATCTGTGCTATGTATTAGCAGGAAATTTTTCTGCATTTTGCTCTTCTTCAGAGCCTACCCCTGAGACTGAGATAATGAGTGGCAAACTAACTGATCTTGCAGAAGAAATTTCAAGACTTTGGTGACACTTAAAATGTATTAAATTTCATTTGCATGAATAGATGTGCATAAACCTTTTAGAAGCCAAGGACAGAATGTTATAGTTGGTATCTAGATGCCCCTCAAATTCTCATGTGCTCATATGTGGGGCTTTTCAGAGGTGGCTGGTTTTATGATGTGTGATGCTGAGATTAAATTGTGATGCTAGTATTTAGCATTCAGGTTTACTAACTTAGTCTACTGATTAGAAAATCAATAATTATGAGTACAAATATTGGGAATGCTTAACCTGGATGTGCTTGGCATTCAAAAGAGAAAGGTTTCTGCCTCATACCTTCCTTCTGCTTCTGCTTCTTCTTCTGATGCTTCACTGCTTAGCTGCCATCTGCCTAGGATTCTTTTTTTTTTCCCCCTCTGCCCTCCCACCCAGCCCTGGAGCCAGCTGGGTATAGACTGAAACCTCTAAGACCTGCACCTAAAATAATCTTCCTCCTTTAACATTGATAGTTGGGTATTTTGTCTCAGTGGTAAGAAAAATAATGAAGACAAATGTATATCTGGAGATAGATACTTTAGGAGATAATTAGGTGTAAGTAATGTTATCTTTGTGGTGACATAATCCAACTTTAGGACACAGAGAGAGACAGAATACAATGAGAAAACAGCCATCTGCAAGCTACAAAATAACAACAACAACAACAAATACCTTACCAAAACATCCCATTTGATCATTTTCATTTCAAACTCCAATCTTCCAAATTTCAAAACAATAAACTTCTCTTATTTAAAATCACTGTGTGAATTTTGTTGCTACAGACAGGCTGACTAACACATTAACAGAATACAGGTACCAGTCATCCTGGCCTAGATGTTCAACAGGTCCCTTGTGTCTAATTCATCTAAATCCAAATTCATTATTTTTCCACTAAACCTTACCCTTCTCTTGCATTCAGTATCTCCCATAACAGCAGCAATCTGAAGTCTTAGGAATCTGAGATCATCCTTCCCTTGTACTGACAGCCTACAAATTGTCACAGACCGTAATTTATCTTGTTTCTATAGCCGGAACTTAATCTTTCCACTAGTAATATGGTAATATTGGCTCTCATTTTCTACATGAACTGTTTCAGTACACTTCTCACTGAAGCAGAGCCTTCATTTCAAGTTTTCCACCTGAGAAATCCATCTTCTGCTGCCATATAATCAGTTTAGATGCAAATCTACGAAGACATTCCTCATATTTGAAACGTCCAGGATAACCATTGCTTATATAGTGCAAAGGGGGCACCTCTCTCTGAGCCCCATTATCTGAGCCCGGATTACCCTGCTAATTTCCCTTTTGCCTCTTCATATGCACCTTCTTTTTTATTCATTTATTCATTTGTGGAGACTCATATTCTTCTTACATGATTGAATGATGGCATTTCTAAATAGTCTCTTGAATCTGAGATTATAATTCTATCAAGACAAAGGAGCATATTTAAATTTCCAGATGTTTAGCATATAATGGACAATAAAAACTTGCTGAAGAATTGAAGGAATAAGAAAATACTGCCTGCAATGAATTTAATAACCGGTAAATAAACAGAGTAGTTATATATCAAAATTGATTAAATTATATCACAATGAATAGAATCCATGTCTTTGAAAATCATTATGTTGGACCAAGGATGTAGCTCAGTGGTGCCACAAATGTTCAGTAAAAACAAGGTCCTGAGTATGATCCCTGGTAGAAAAAAAAAAAATCACTATATTAAGTAAAAGCAGAACAATGTAAAACTATATATGGCATTAATCATTGCTTAGTAACATGTGTGTGTAATTGCATGCATATAAAATGATAAAAATACTAATGTATTTAAATAAGTTAGTTCAGGATTCTGGGATTAAATTGAATTTGTTAACGTTTATTTTCTTAAATATGAATTTTATTCATAGAGCAAAATTATTCAAATGTCTAAAATCTCAATAACCTATTTGGCTTTTTTTTTTTTAATTACAGGCTCAGTAAATATTGGAATTATTTTTTTAAATTCTGGATCTTAGGGTTATAAAACTAAAACAAAATTAGACAGCAAATAATACAGATGGAACTCAAAAGGGCTAAGGAAAAGGAGTGCAGTCAAGATAACAGAAACTGTAGTCAGGGAGTAAAAAGATGTTTGCAAGTTTGGTCTCTATTTCCAGGAAGACATCGAGTCTCTTCCCTGGTCCTTCTCCAAACATCTAATTCCTATGACAAATGTCCTTCTCATTTCTCCTTTCCTTCAGTTCTCCATTTGTCCCCACTTCCCATTCCCTTGTTTTCTTCCACTGTCCTTCATCTTCTTCCTTTTTCCTTCCATTTCCTTCTTCTCTCTCCTTCTTCTTTTCTCCATCTCCCTGTGATTTGGCTTTCTCTGACTTTCTCTACACACAGAGCTAGCGAGAGAAAAATATCTTCACCCAAAATATATATTACCTTAGTTTTCAATACTCACTGAAAACTCCAATTCCAGACTTTGAATAGAATCTAAAAGATCCCATTTGGATAAGACATGATCAGTCAGATGTGTCTGTGTGGCTGGGAGGAGCTACCAGAGTTTTACTTAAAACCACAGTTTCCTTACCCAGGGCTGGGAGTAGCAATTTGCAGGATGAGATGTATCCAAAAGCAAATAACAATACAAAATAATACATGAAAATGCAAAGGATTTTTTTTTCATTTTATAAATTTAATAGGATTTGAATTTTTTTTTTTTAAGGTTTTTTGAGACAAGGTCTCGCTTTGTGGTTCAGGCTGGCCCTGAGCTCAGCCTCAAACTCACATCACAGCAATCCTCCTGCCTCTGCCTCCCAAGTGCTGGGATTACAGGCGTGAGCCACCACGCCTGGCACTGGTATGTGGTATTGGTTGCCGCTGGGGTGAGTCTCCACACCCAGTATTGTTATGTGGTTACCGGGGATTGAACCTGGGTCCTTGCGCTTGCAAGACAGGCGCCGGAACCACTGAGCTATATTCCAGGCCCAGGATTTGAATTTTTTTTAAATATAAAGTACTTAGAAACTTCTGTAAACAAGTTTGAAAGTGGCTATGACTTATAAGACCTAACTATAAAAATAGAAGCAACAGAGTAAGTGTGCTGACAAAAGCAATGACATGTATGTAAATGGATACTTGATTCATTCTCTAACAGGTATTTCATTCTCTAAAATCAGTCAAAATTTTCATGAAATAATTCAGAGACACTGCATGATATCAGAAAAACAAAATGTGATCCCAATTTTCATATTTACCACATACTATCTTAAAATCGCTAAATCTCTATCATTTTCATCAGTTTCAAAAGAAGTGAAATCCAATAGTCTTGGTTCATTGTCAGGCAGACTAAAGTGGATTAAGGTTGAATATATAAAAAGCAAACTCTAAGAATAATGCACAGTAACCTAATGCCAGCAAAAACCTTCATTTTCATCTGTACTAAAATTATAAGAACTTGAAGACAATACATATCATAAATACACCTAACTTCAGATCTTCAAAAGATATTTATAATAAAATCCCCTAAATCCTCTTAAATATGAAGAACTCAATGAAAGTGTATGGAAATTTACAGGGTGAGGATATAAACAGGTAAACTTTCAAAAGCAGCTATGTATTTTAAAAAGAAAAGTTAAAAATGTATTTCAGTGGAAAGCTGGCTTGGAAATATTTGTCAGACAAATCTGATTACATCTGTAAGTCAACAAAAGCAAATTCTTTTTTGGGTTTGGGAAATAAAAAGAACACATTACATTGTCCCCAATTCTTGGAAATTAAATAGATTTGAGTGTCACTTTTATAAATAACATCTTAGTAATTTATAAATAAATACAATTCGAGATAAGGACTAAATAGCATTCTTATTCATTTCTAAAGCTAGTATTTTTCCATTTGCATTTAAGATCACAGAAATCAATTTATTATTTAAGAACAAAATGGCTCTAGTTGAGTCTCTGAAGTAATGAGTATATTGTGCCTACAAAGCTACTACTTCTCCTTTGTACTGATACAGGAAAATGAAGAGTAATCTGCAAATAACTTCATTTTATAATGTACATATTTATTAATAAGTTATTTAAAGTTCTGAATATAATAATCTTATTACTCAGGCTACATATAATGAAAAATGCCCATTTTAAAAATGAAAAACTAGACTTCTCCATTCCTACTCCAATAGTGGTTTTTTTTTGGAATAGAACACCGCCAGTAATTTCACCTTTCTATGCTCTTGCTGAGATGCTGAATTTCTCATCTATCTTCACTGGTCCCTTTGATATTTTTGCCCCAAAGCACAGATTCTTTTCTGCATATTTATTACACTTCCTTTCCACATTCCTGCTCATCTCCTCAGCAAATTCTCATCAATTTTGCATTGTTTATATTATGCACATTTTTCAAAACAGAAAATCTTCTCCTTGACTTATCATTCTTTCTTTTCAAAAGCAATCACCTATATTACACATTTTACAATTTCTGATTTGTTATATTTTAAAACTAAAATTCTCATTTACTTTTCTAGTTGTCGCATAAGAAGTCAAATTATTCTATTAATTTGATTTTTTTTTAATTTAATGGTCCAGAAAATAGAAATCTGCCCAATCTTCATTTAATTCTCAAAAATTAATGAACAAAGTTGACTTTGTGTTTAGGAACAATCCAATAATCTAATTCTGTAATCCACAAAATCACTGAACTTCACTTTGTTCTCTATGTCTGAACTTTCTGTTCTGAAAACAGAGTAACTACTCATGGAACATAAAAAATCATCTAAAATCATTTAAAAACTTATTAAGTTTAATTTATAGTTATGACATAAATACTGCCTTTGCATTATCAATCAATGAAGGGCATATGTTTCTAAAATTATTTTGTTGGCCTGCCAGATTTGTCTAAGTGGGATACTAATATAGCATACTGAGGCAAAGAATGACCCTTTCCTATCATCTATGCTGGTAAATTTGAAAAAAAAGTTAAAAGATTTACTCTGATAGTAATAATTGATATTTTAAAACTATTATGGAATACTTAAGATAACATTAGAGTTAAATGACTTTAATTTCTGGTATTAAAATGGACTTTTATTATCAATTTTCTATTATTTGTACATAAATATAGGTCTTTTTCTGTTAAACATATTTTATTTATACAGATAAATTTGCCTTTTGTCAGTATATATATATATATATATATATATATATATATATATATAATTGGATCTATATTTTCTGTAGAGTATGCATGTGACTATGTACTGTATGCATTTGTTTCCATTTGTTTTATTTCATATATATTAATAAAAATGAATTATATATTTTCTGTAATGGTATATTTTGGACCAGGTAAATAAAAGGAACTGTCAGAAAAAGCAATTGCAATGAAAAGACCCTAAAGATGTGATCTGAGGTAGAGTGAAATCATTAGTGGAAGAGGTACCGTACCAAGAAGGTCAAAAGAAAAATGATATGATTATTTTATGATACATAACCCACCTATCCTTGCAGAAAACTGAATGAGCAGACTTTATCCTGTCTTCTGAGAAAGGTTTTCAGTTCACTACTAACTGTAATGAGATTCTGATGGAACATAGTGAAGGGAATAACCAACTCCAGATTACCTGAATGACAAGTCTGTACTCAACACTGGCTCCCCAATTTGTACCTTTCATCCACAATTTTGGCCCACCAGGTCTTGCCTATCATGGTAATGATTTGACTTACACACAAAAGTCACGTGGAAAGTCTTCTTAAAACTCTTTATTTTCTTTTAAATATCATTCACACTTTTTGGTGATTCTCAATAGGAATGTTAATCTGCAACAAGATCATCTACTATTACTGGCACCCAAAATTGCTCCTCTTGCATTTAAGATTTTCTTGACAAGTATGAACACTGATTTACAAATTCCAAACACTAATAATAAGCTAATTAGTGGTACAGCTTGAAAGAAAGACCTTTCAATTCAATTTAATCAGTTAAATTCTGGTACATTAACTAGATAACATTTTAAAATAAACTTTCAATTTTAATCAATTTAATATTAAATTTGACTAGCAATTACCCAGAATCTCAAGTACATTAAGTACAAATTTTATGTATATATCATCTTTTAAAATTATTTTTGTTAAAAAAAGTTAAATAATTCACATGGTTTCTATAAAATTAATGATTTTAGAGGCAGCTTGCATTTTGAGAGCTAGACTGGCTCCTTGAGCTTTGGTAATTAAGAATTTCAGAGGATTATTCTAATATAAAAAGTTTATGTAACAAAAATAGATATTTGGGCTATTCATTACCAAATTTGTTCTCTTGCAATTTTATTGATCTTTAACATTAAAATGATGAAGATATTTTTGTAAACCTAATGAATAAATGTTCATTTTTTCCTCAAAGGTTTTCTGTTTTGCTCTGATTGGATAGAATTAGCCAATACAGTGCTACTCTTAATATGGTATTTGAATGATTAGTATTAGTAAGATCTAACAAGGAATCCAAAATGAAAAATCTAAAATACCCACTCCTACACCTACTGAACCAGAATTTTTGAGGGCTATGTGAAGAAAGCAGGACTTGGATTATTCCATTGCTTGATTCTTGTGTTCTCTAAAGTTTGGGGAACATTTTTTACCTCCTCTTGGCAGCAACAGCAGTTCTGCTTCTAAATGCCAACCCCCCTCTCCCCCCCACACACACACAGAAAAGCATCAAAATATTCCTGTGACTTTTTCCCTTATTTGTGAGTTCATGTGTCAATTAGTGGATTTTCTGTCTCACCAAGAAGTAAAAGAAGAGTAAACTCACTTCATGCAGACAAAGCTTACTAGAAAGACGGCAAAGAATCCAAGGCTGAATAGATTTTGCATTTCTCATTCTTACATGAATTGGGGAGCACACATTCCACCACAGTGGAAACAACTGAATATTAATCAGAAACATGATCATCTCCTTCTTGTAGATTATGTAATAAGCAATTAAAAGGTTTCTTTCTAAATACAAAATACACAATACATATTTTCAACATACCACGACTTACACAGAACACATAAAGCTGAAAATAAATTCATAAAAAATAAATATCATAGAAATCAAGCTTTCACAATTAGTCAGAGAAGTATGTTGCTTGCAATTCCTCTAAAAGATAATTACTGCTTATATACAAACACTAACAATCTAACCATTCACAAGCAACATCATTTTCAATAAAACAATGATATAAATGGCAAGTGCAAATAACATGAGTGAAATGAGACAAAATTCAAAATATGCATAGTATTCACACATGTTAAAAATAGAAAATTCAAGTGGATTAGTGGAACATGTCCAGAATATGGTCTTTCTCATAGTGACAGTCATCCAAAACAACAGATTATATACACTATGCTTGTAAAAAACAAACAAAAAAAACCACTACCATTAAATTTCTGATTCCATTCTTTCTAATTTACATTGCATCTTGAGCTAGAGATAGAGCTGAGAGTAGTGCCCTTCACTAGTGAGGATGGGGCCCTGCCTGTGACCTCCATCCTGGGGACAGGCCGATCAATCCACACATTCTTTAAGCATTACAATGCTGAGACCAGAACAACAAAAACACATAAAATGTGGATTGCCATTGTGCCACTCTCCACCCCGCTATATTTATTTGGTCAGCACTGTGCAAATTTTGTCTTTGAAATAATGAGTGCATATGTATTTGAAAGATAATTTTGCTAAAAAGTATTTTTGTCAATATTAAAAAAAAATTAATACCATGTCACTTCAATGATTAAAGACAACTGAGACATGTGAGAATAATTTTGTGACACTGATTGCTTCAGAGATAAGTACTGCTCTAAAATAATACTGAGATACTTGCAAATCAAACACTGAGAAATCGATCTACTGAAGACATGTTGTGAGAAAGGCTACTTTGTATGCATTTCAAGTTCCATATTCTGTCAGAAATTAGTCTTTTTCAACATTTAGCACCATAGTATGAAATCAGGCTCACAGTGAAGAATTAAATATTTCAAAGGACCTTCACATTTTATTTTGATAATCTATGGTAAAATAACAATTAGGAATGCTCCCATGGAGAAAAACCAAAAGTAAATGGCAAGACTCTGTACTTAACAATTAAAAGAAAACTAAAATGTGTTATGATAATAACAAATAATTACTAAGCTATCGCTAAGCTCTTAAGAGCAACAGTGATGTCTTATTCCAAGTGACATATATACAAGACTTCTCCAAAATGAAAAATTGGTTCTGCTTTATCTTTGACATAGTACTGAGTTTATAACAGTAAATATAAAATAAAACATGTCAATTAAAATGACTTGAGGGTTTAAAACTTTTAATGATACAGTAAATTGAAAGTATAGATATATTCCATATTAATCAAGTCACAGTATAAGGATATATATCTAAACTTCTTAAATACACAATTGGGAAAAATTTTAATATACATAGACAAATATTTATAACTAATTCATCAGGTTTGAAATTGATCAACAATTTACTTTTATGCAAATTAAAATCTCTATCCAATGAAATGCTCATGATTTTTTTTATCTTATTTAGAAACATACAATCTCATTTCACTAGATATTTCAACTTTCTTAAATGAAGACATTTAATAATACTATTAAGAACATAAAGAAAAGTTATGTTAAAAATAAATGTAATCTGAATCATAAGGAAATATTTTATTTATTCTAAGTAATTAAAATACAATTGTAGTTGCTAACACATTTCCAAAAAGCAGGAAAATAAAAACCATAATTACCAAACTATTTCATCTTTATTGGTATATCATGTAATAGGTCAGTACAATTTAATCATTTTAGGATTCATATTAAAACAATATTAGAAATCATTTATTATTCACACTAATACATTTGGTAAGATGAATTCAATATATTAAGTAGTCCTACTAATTGCACCATTAGTTTTAGAATTTACAGTCCCTTTTTCACACAATTAGTCAGAGTGAAACTGATGTTTAATTTGTAACAAATATCCACAGGTGACAAGTATAGGACCTTACACGGCCAATAGTCACAGCACTACAGTGATTAAATTATATAGAAAAATTTTACTTTATTAGTAGATTTCACAACTTAGTAAGAATATAAAATATATTAGTTATAAATACATCACCTTTTAAATTTCTTAGTATTACTTCATTTAAAAAGCTTAGACTAACCTTTCCTAATAAAATAAATGCTATCTGATTTAACAGGAAATTTTCTAAGAAATTAAACACTCTCAAGGTTTCCAAGTTTCAACAATGGAAATGTGCAGGCAATGTGCAGGAAAAATAATCACAAACATTGGTTTACTTCTCTAGACTTCAAGAAAAATAAGTAATTTGCCCACCAAGGTTCCATGATGAGCCCACAACAAGAGAACATGACATTATCACTGTCAGTGCTGCTACAAGAGTTCTGCTTTCATTTTTCCACTAAATTTAGTTGAAATTTTAAAAGTCCAAAAATGTTTTATAGGCAAAAATGATAACCTAAGATAATGTATCACAAAGGAACTTTGTCTTGTGCATTAACAAGAAAAAATTATATGAATCTAGGACCCTGGAAACAAGTTAGACCATCAGATCATTTTGTGTTCAGATTGACCTCTAATATCCACATGTGTATTTCTTCAATGAATTATGTACAGAAGTAATATCTCTGTTATTTATATAACTCATTCTATTCCATTTTAGTTTTAGATACATTTTCACATGCTAAAGTAAATTTTGATGTGCATTCTAAACAGGATTAAGTATTTCCTAACAGTCAGTGTTTTTCTGACTATTTAGCACAGTTTTGACCCACTTTTTTCCATTTATATTATTCTTTTAACACACAATTATAAATATGCATTTAAATGTATACACTTATTAATTACCATTTCAAATATTTTCACTTCATGATATTTAAGTGCTTAAATATAGTGATTACTTTTTTGCTACATATTTAGAAAAAAATCCATAGATAATATGGAAAATATGTAATCATGGTCTGGGACTTTAGCTCAGTGGTACTGGTGTCTGCTTGGCAACCACAAGATTGTATGTTCAATTCCTGGTTACCACATACCACAATGCTGGGCATGGCTCATGCCTATAATCCTACCACTAAGGAGGCAGAGGCAGTAGGATTGCCAGGAGTTTGAGGTTAGCCTAGTCTACATAGTGAGTTCAGGGCCAGCCTGAACTACAAAGCAAGACTATCTCCTCACTCATTTATAGATTCCCTAAAAATAACAAGATACCATTAGCCTTCTAAATCACTTATTCTGACATTTAGTCCATGCTATTCCTAAAGAGAAAATGTTTAAAGATCTTTTACACACTTATCCAAAAAATAACAGTAGTAAAATGAAAAGCCCACTGTTTTTAAAGAAAGAGAAATACATAGGGTGTTGCGGCACAAGCCTGTACCCCAGCAGTCTAGGAAGCTGATGCAGGAGGAGCTCACATTCAAGCCAAGTAGGACCACTTAATGACTTAGTGAGGTCCTGCATTAAAATAAAATATTAAAAAGATTTTTTTAATTGTTTTCACAGACTGGAGACATAGCTCCGTGTGAAGGCCCTAGGCTCAATCCTCAGTACAAAAAATGCTTTGAAAATGAAGTTTAATAACTAAAGAATGTAAAGGGCTTATTGATGGTATCACAGTTAAGAGTAACAAAAATGAGAAGCAAATACAAATCAAGCCTATCCTCTGAAATCACTGCAAGATACTGCTGTCAGCATAGCACACACTTACATATTGTACACAATGAAGGCATGTCCTGAGAAATGCACAATTATGTGATGTCTCCATTGTTAAAACACAGTCGAGAGAATACTCACACAAAGAACTAGACGACATAGCCTACTATACTTCCAAGCTCTAGGTACAGCCCTCGGGCTATAAACCTCTACAATATTTTGCTATACTGAGCAACATAGGCAAATAAAATACAAGCAAGAGTTTATACATCTAACCTATCTAAATATAGAAATGCCACAATGAAACTTCAGTATAGAAGACAGCATATGTATCTTCATCAGGATCTACACTGGCTTATGATGCTTGCCATGAATAGAACTTGCAAAACTAGAAACTGATGTAGATGAGTCAGTGAGGGCTGATTGTATATAATGGGCTAGGAAAATACTACAGACATTAAAATATGGTACATTTGGGCTATCATAAATTTTTACATCCCATTGTAAAAAGTTAACTTTATTTAATAGTATTTTATACTATACATTTTGTTTCTTTTAAATTATCAACTCTTCTAACTACACCAACCTGGCTATAAACATAAACATACTGCACAGCTATACAAAGATATTTCTCTATTTATATTCTTATTTTATACAACTTTTTATTTTATTTTAAGTTAAAAATTACACACACACACACACACACACGAACAAGACAAGTTCAAGATCATCAAAGTCATTGTCTTCCATCTCCACATCTCTTCTTGCTGGAAACAGTCCTATATGGGAAAAATAATTGTACAATTGGACTACGACTGGGCCAAGCTTTCTTGCCTGCACACAGACTTGATGGGTTAACTCTTGTCTTGACCTCTGGTAACAACAGGTACTCTGGTGGTCCCACATGCTGTGACGCTTCAGGGCAGAATTACACCAGGATTTACATAATTCCTCAAAGATTATTGCTGACATCTGCCCTGCCCTATGAGATATTCACCTACAAGTATTATTGTTGGCATCCACCCTATCTATTGGAATTTTATCTAGAGGTTAACCTAGTCTACATATTTAGGCTAATTGTCAGCAGCTGCCCTTCCTTCCACATGCTTGGATTATAGGCATGAAAGCTTGGCACCAAATAAAAGTGGGGCAAGCTCGGGCATTTCATCTTTTGCTACCCAGAGTAGCATGGAGCCGGCCTAAGCTCAGCTTCTTCTCTAAACCTCATTTCTGCTTCTGTATTGGTTGTTTTGCCTTGTGCTGCCAGACTCACAGGAGATTAAACTTAGTGCTAAGGTTGTAGTCACATTCCTTTTCCGTTTCCCATATTTTCCCACTGGAAGCTCTTCAAAAGCAGCAATATGCATGGAGCTCCGCTATCATGATAGCAAAACCTTCCTTAAGAGCACTCAAGTTATTTCCTGAGGATATTCTTGAGAAAGCACCCTTTTTCAGAAATATGCCCTTAGTGTTTTACTTGGATATTTTTTATATATTTGTTTTTAATCAGATAATGCCCCCTGAGCATGCCTCTCTAGTGGCTAAAACATGTGTATTCAAGCTTTTTAAGGAACTTGTCAAGGTCTACTAAAGCTTCTGCTAAACTCTTATCTATGAAAAAGTTCTTGGAAGTCATTTTCCTTGCCTGTAGTTTCCTTTTCTCTTGCCTCAGCTTTAGCTGTGCATCCACATGATAGGAATCCTACATGATCATAATTATAATGTGCTCTGCTGTTGTCCAAGACATCATTATATGATATATGAATGTAGCAGAATTAACTATAAATATATACTTACTAGTAAATAATAAGCATTTCATCACTATGATATATACACAATTCATTCTTTTCTTCCGTGGCAATAAAACAGTGCTTTAATGAGACTGGGTTGTTTTTAGGATCGAGGCCCAAACCATGAGGGAAAAAGGTTCAGTACTCTCTCCAAAGGATACCTACAGACAGGATTCACCACTCCCCTAGAAAGCTTGCTTAATTCCTCCAGCCTTGCTTAATTCCTGCAGCCTCAAATCTCAGAATGTATCTGAATATCAGCTCTCTTGGTTTCACACTGTCTATTCAGCCTTGTCTTCAAGTCTTTGTATTTTCAGGTTTTCTACCCAGTCAATGTCAGTTATTTCTTAGCTTTGTCCCATCCCAACCCAGCCCTGTCCAGCCAGTGGGTAACTGCAGTCCAGCCAGTGGGTAACACAGTTTCCCAGGATTAGGAAAGGAATATTCTGACCATCTCTCCTAGTTAGGCTTCAGTATCTACTATGAATTGTTCTGTATATTTTGCAGAAAGTTTTTCTGGGTGCAGTTCTAACATTGATTTTTCTATAAAGCTGTCCTGCTTCTGTTTGCTCTATTTCCCAAAGGTCAGGGAACATATATCCCCTGAGATTTGGAAGCTATCATGAGTAAGTTTAGTCAGAACACTGGGCACTCATCCCAAATGGAAGTCAATTTGCTAGCTTCAGTTGTTTTCCTATTCCTACAAAGTACTTAAGCTTTAGGCTAATAGCCAATTCTGTACTTCAATCTGCTCATCAAATGATGACAACAGTTTCCACCATTTGTACACCAATTTCCTAAAATATTAGTCTGCCGCTAGTACAAAGTTGTGGGATAAAGAGTTTAATTCTGCTTTATCAGCTACATGGTAAGGAAAGTGCACAGTATTCATTAAGCCTTTTCTCTAGCATTGCTTTGGGATATGTATCATCCCATATTCTCTCATCCTGCTATTTCCTTTCCAAAGTAATAGAGCACCACTGTATGTAATGAATGGCAAGCCCAGACCCTAAAAGATACTTTTAACACATGACTAAGTATCTGAAAAGTCCCCTGGAACAAGGACTTCCACAATTTACCATTCTAGTAACTCATGTCATTCCTATACTTAATTCAAAAAGATCTTTTTATAAGACAGTGAAAATACATCTGTGTTACTCATTTATTTATTACAGTGCCCCAGAGATTTAGGAGTCTAACACTGACAATCCATATAATTAAGTGAAGAGACTTCTAAATAAAAATTATGATGCAAAGAACCTGCTGTTAGTAAACACATCTTTTGATTTCTTTGCAATAAACCACTACATTTCTTACAACTCTGCAATGCATCTTTTCTTAGATCACAACCACCTGTCTTAGAATGCCAATTCCAACATTAACTAGTTATGTGGTTTGAGGCAATTTAACCTCTTTGTCCTAATTTTGTTTGTGTTTACTTGAGCAATAAATACAATGAAACACTATTCAGTCTTTAAAAGAAAGAAATTTTGTAATTTGTGAAAATATGGCTAAAATGAAGAACATGATACTAAGTAAAATAAGCAATGTACAGAACAGCAAACACCATTGGTTCTCAGATAAATGGAAATTGTAAAACAATTCAAAAATCAGGAACTAGAGTCGTAGTTACCATAGTCTACGAGTATGCAAAGGCTCAGAAGTTGTTAGACAAAGGGTGCAAAGTTTCAGATAAACAGAAAGAATGTACTGAAATCCACTGAACTCAGGGATGAAAAATAGTCAATAACATACTTCAAACATTTCAAAATAACTAAGTTTAAAATGTACCACCATAAAAATAATAGGTAAATGATATTTTAGATACATTAATTAGCTAGCATTCATCATTCTGCATTGTATACAGAGATTAAAAGACCCAGTGTTACCCATAAGGAGCATAAATTATTATTTATCAAATAATGGTATTGATTTTAAATTATGGTTTTAAATATAGGTCCACAGTACTCTACCATGCAAACTCCTGTCCTTTTAAGGGCTTAACTTTGAATGCAGAGATTACCTTGTCTCTTCATATTATAATTCTCCCTTTACCAACAGTTTTAATGAAAATTTGCAACAAAAGATGCATTAGGATGGAACAAAAACTACATGAATAGTACCAAAATATCTTTCTCTGCAAAGAATTATTTCCACTAACTTGAAGTCAGGCACCTACAACTTCAAAGTGAGTTTCTTTCCTTTCTTTTTCCTACCATGCCAAGGAAGGGAAGGGACAAACTATTTATGCTGTTTTCTGCATGATCAAGTCTGTGATGTCATCTGTCAGCACCTAATTTGTACTATACTTCCTCCAATGATGCTTACATTAACATAATCCCTTGCTTCTTTTAACTGTCCAAATTCCTTATGACTAAACTCAATTCATTTAATCTTAGATATAACTTACATTGTGTATGTTTATAATGTACCTAGTCTAATTAAATTGTATTTTTTTTTCAATCAAAGGAATGAGGCTAACATTTGTTCCTTTTCATGATGAGGTAGAAGGATAGTGCTTTAGTCTTTGTCTTGATTCCAAGTTAGAGGGCATGAATTTCCTCTCTCTTAAGCCTACCCCAATTTCTCTAATTTTTCAACAAGCTACCTAACAACTCCACCTAGACAAATTATAAATCTCTTCAATCTAAGCCAGGGCTCAACTCCTGTTTCTCAAGAATTTCTCGCCTTTCATCGCCAATCAATTCCTCTCCCCACAGGTTTGCCTACTTTATTCAAATACAGCATTATTTATTCATTTACTGAGACCAGAGATCCAGCTCTCAGTCTCATTTTTGTGAGGTCTCCATCTTCATATCTAGACTGTTCCAAGACTCATTTGCCCTGTATATTCCAGGGCAACAGCACCAATCATTCGTTTTTATATTAAATAAATGATTTTTTTAGTAGTGACATATTTTACCACTGTTATGGAAATCTGAAGTCAAAAGTAAGTTGCTGTGATTTCTAAGTAAAATTCTTTCACAGTAAATCATCTCCATGTTAGTGTGAGTAGGGTGTTTTGTTGTTGTTGTTGTTGTTTTGTTTTGTTTTGTTTTTAGTATGTTGAAGCCAACTCTTTTCTTTCTAAAGCAAATATAAGGCAACAATTTGGAAAGGAGGCAAAGTCACAGAGATAGGATTATCTTTTTACTGTCAGGTCAAATAGGCTCCTGCCCAGTGTTTCTGTACCTTATCACTAGTAATGCTATCTAGCAATTTCATGTTGCTTATAGATAATGCTTACTATTCTGGCCAAGGGCCAACTTCAGGACTACCACAAAGTGCTCTGACCTGAACAAGCATGCTGAGATCATGTAACAACCTAGACCAAGGAAACTAAATACTGCCAAAGATTTCCTATAAAGAATGCAGCATCACAAAGCAGCATCAAGGTCAGTTTCTTATTGAATAGCATGTTAATAAATAATGAAACCAAAAAATAGGCCTGAAGTCTCTCCAAGTTTCAGTAGACATGTTTCCATGGACTCTCAGACAGTGGTTGGGATAAACTTTTCATATCCTATAATTCTGCCACTAAATTGTGTGGAGGTGATGTAGTCTGCTAATGTGAAAACAACACAACAAAAGTTAATCTCTCTGACAACTTGCTTAATTATTTTTGCATGCTCCCCTCCAGTGTTAAATATACATTACTGATTGGTGCTGAAAATACAACAAATGAAAAACTACCTTTTCCCGGAACTCAAGGGAAAGTCATAAATTATCAAAGTTTAATGTAAAAACTGATATAAAGGAGACATAGTATCTAAACAGAAAGGCAATTCACACAACTAACGTAACAATAAAGAAGGTATGTTGTACATGGTGTTAGGGTGAGGGAAGTAGTCTAAGCAGAATGCTTTAGAAAGGACTTCCTGTAAAATCCTCATTAGAACAAACTAGGGAGGAAGGAGGAGTTAAGCAGGCAGTGATGGACCTGTTTTTAGGAAAGGGATTCTCTTTGCTGAAAATTAGATATATTAGAATATTTAGTTCTCTAGGAATTAGAATTTACTAAATCATGAACAATAAGGAGTGATTAAAATATAGTTAGTCTTCACTTGGGAGTTTATATCTTTATTGTAAGTGCTAAAGTAGATGCAACTATTTCCTCACTTTTCAGAAGGAAAGATTCAAGTATTACGTACTTAAATGTCCTTGAATTAAAGCATCAGCAGCAAGATGTAATCCTAAATAAATATTTGAAAAAATATGCATTAGAGGAAATATTAATTTTAAATATTAATGTATTAAAATATTTCTTTACAGAAGCCATGTAGTCATTAATCAAAAACAAATATCAAATTAGATAGAATTAACAGAAGCTAAGATTAGTAAAAATTAACATGGACAAAACTATGAAACAAAACAAAAATAATAAGCAATCATGAATGACATATAGGACAATAAATCATGTTACAAAAAGCAGAACAGTGATTTCTAGGAATGAAAGCAAGATTTGGAATAATACTGATTACACAACTACATACATTTGCCTAAACATATAACACACAACTAAAATTGACAAATATCATTTACCAATCATACTTTATTGAGGCCAGGGGATTTAGCTTCAGTGGTCCTGGAGCCTTTCTTGCAAGTGCAAGGACCCAGGTTCAATCCCCCAGTAATCACATACAATCCTGGGCATGGAGACTCATGCCCAGCAGCAATCAGTACCACATACCACAGTACCAGGCATGGTGCCTCATGCCTGTAATCCCAGCACTCAGGAGGCAGAGGCAGGAGGATTGCTGTGATGTGAGTTTGAGGATGAGCTCAGGGCCAGCCTGAACCACAAAGTGAGACCCTGTCTCAAAAGATAAATAAATAAATAAATTATATATATATAGTTTGAATAAAGAAAGAAAACACAATTTGAAGGATAAGTAAATTACCACTTGGCCAAAAAAGATTATAAAAGAGTTCATTAAAATTAAAGTAAAAAAAATTTTAAAGGGCCAGGGACTTAGCTCAATGTTTCTGCCACTTGACTCACAAGTGCAGGTCCAGAGTTCAATCTCCAGGACAAAAAAAATTAAAAGCAATTTTTGTATAATTATAAGATTCAAATAATATTAAAAACAGGAATCTTGTATTACTAAATTTCGTATTCACATATATTTGATTGCCAATTTATCTGAGTTCTTTTAGCAAGTATATCAAAATCTGCTGGAGTTAGGATAGTATATTTTGTAACACAGCCCCCGACACACTTTTAAACACCTGGGACAAAATTGTACATATAATAGTGTTATGTACATTAAATATGTTGAAGATATATATTTAGTACTCAGTTACAAAAGAAAGATTTCATTAAATGAGCTATTTTATTTCATTTTAGATTTCATATAAATCCTGACATAACAACTTGACTAAAGAAAAATACTAAAAACATCTGTCTCCACAAAAGTTTAAGAATTGGTTATTTTCTGAAGCTGTTAAAGCTCTTTTCCTATAAATATAATGTTAACATTCAAGAGATTCCCTTTAAGAATGATTCTACTGTAAAATATGAAACTCTAAAATTAAAGATGACAGACATAATCAAATATGATAGATTTTTCCTAAAGATGGCCAGGAAAAGTACTGTGATTATAGTTCTGTGATGCTATTAAACATTTACCTATCTTACTCTCACATTACATTTCATTTCTTTTAGGAAGAAGGATAATATTTCAAAAAAAGGAACAAGGCAAGTGACATATTTCTTGAAATGCCAGTAAGGCACAATACAAAGGACACAAATGAAATATGTTCATTACATTTATACCAATACAGACTGTCACATGTTAAATGGGTATTAAAAATTAAAATAGAATGCCAAGGTCATAAAAGGTTCTGATGAAATAAATTATATTGAATTTTTTTACTAATTCATTATGCAAATGAAATCCATTTCAGCTTGTTATATTTGGAAATCAAGGCTTGAGAGAATTTTAAAGCTCAAATCTTTCATTACTGCAAGTAAAACTATCCATTTAACACTGTTTAGTATATGACAAAGACTATCTCTACCCAGTAGTCCCAACCAAAATTAAATGAAGGAAGAAGGACAGAAGTAATTAAGTTATTTTATTATAAATGCCTAATTTTAGCTACTACTATTTATATTAATATTTAGATAAAAATCCTGAGATCCTTTTTTTCAAAGGAAAAAGGCAAAATCAATTTATAGATGACAATATTTCAACACTGTACATAAGTATATTCTCCAAAGCTACTGTAGTCATCTACAGCAAATTTCTGTGAAAATTCTATCTTAGCACAGAATTGATAAAAATTAAAATAAGATCTGCATTCACATTATGTGAAATGCTTATGAAATTTAAACCATAGCATACATCACCACTTATTACTGATACCAAATTTCACTTTGTGTAAGAGAAAATTAGATGGTTAAAAACAAAACATTTGCTTTTGCTTTTCTTTGTAAAATTAATTTTCTAAAAGATACCTTGCTGTTTCCTAAATTATTTCCAAGTGGAAACAGTTCTCTTTCCAACTAACAAAAAAAGTTTCTTATTTTTACTTGTCAAATATTAATAAAAATTCTCATCTTATTCTTAGTATTCTGATATAAAAAGTTCCAATTTTCTATTGAATATATTCTCTTTCACAAACAGAAACTACTGTCATTGGTACTTTTGGGTAAAATAATTATATGTTTACAATAATCTATAATCCTGATACTGAAACTGAAACATGACATTTGATTAAGTTCATTTAATGTATGCTAAGAAATCAAGTTAGAAGTTACAGCTTTGTCACAGTTCTAGACAAATGACACACATGTGTCTTATTACATCAGGACCTATACAACCTGCTCAAGACAGTTTAACTTCTCAAGTATAAAATGCTGCTGTTGGCTACACTGACAGATGTATGATACTAATATATCCCTATTCACAACGATTTTACTAGAAAAACTTGGTTACACATGATTATTACAATATACAACACATTTGCAGTTATCACGAACTCACTACAATGACAGCACAATATTATCACAGGAGAAATGCTGTGCATACATTTATAACCTCTACATTTTGAGATTCATTTCTGGATTTTACTGAAAAACATCAATGTTTAAATAAATTTAACTGTTTGTACTTGTTACAATGAGCCAAGTACATTTTCATCCTTACAAATGGATCATAAAGTTTCATTCTGCAATACAACTTCTCTCTGAACGTTTCACTTTGATTCCTAACATTTCACTTGCTTAAAATGACAAATGTTGAAATGGTGTTTGCTCCTGTGGACTGTAGTGAAATGTGAGAGAAAAAATGTTAATTTCTTCTCAAATGTTTGTTTAGAGCTGAACATCAGTTTGAAACAGCAAAAAAGCAGAGAGATGTTTTATTTCCCACAGCAGATAGGTATTTTATGTGTAGTAGTTGTTTGTCCTTCATAGCTAAAAAAAGGGGGGGGCGCTAAGATTACTTACTAGCCCCATAAATGACACAATAAAATATAGAATAAATTAATGATGATGCTATAGAAAATGTAACTGCCAACAAAAATATATATTTAGCCTATTCTATCTCAAAGAGAGGACTACTGGATATGAAACATTGATCTATATTCTAGGAACTGAGAAAAAAATCTTAACTATAAAGCTCCTGTGAATAAGGGTAAAAGAATGGGAAAAATATGAATCAAGGTATTTCATGTGCACAAATAACTTCCACATGTTGAATGTGATCATTATGTATATCTAAACTGTACCAATAAACTAAATTAAAGATTTTAAAAACATAAAAGAAATAATTTGGTCTTTGATTACAAGCCAAAATTCATAATATCACACTATGAACTGACATAACTTTTGCCTTTGTGGTTTGTAAAAATATCACAACCATAAAAATAAATATTCATGAGATCAAGTGCACAATCTGTTAGTACAATATCTGTTCTCTAAAGAACTAATTTGAGTTAAGAATAAAAATTATCTTTCCTAGCTTTATCCTCTTATATTGGAGACTGAATAGAGTTCCCCCACTATTTAATGATGCATCAGAAAGTTTCTACTCATGAGTGTATATGATTTAAAATGTAATAATATGAATATTTTAAACATAAGATAACATTTAAAATTACAATGGATATGTAAAAGCAAAGCTCCTTTAAAGATGGGCGAAGGGCTTCCTCCACAACTTGTGATCAAGTCACATCTTCAATAGACAAAGTGCTGCCACCTTTGTGTTGCCTCTGAGCTCTCAGAAAGAAACAGTGCACATCCCTGCATGCCTGTGCATCCTCTGGAAGCCCATATGTATTTCCTGCTCACCTTTTAAGAAAAATGTGCTATCAAGTCTCTTAGGTTTACATGAAGATTTCCAATTTTTTTTCTTTTCAATTGCTTAAATGGTATCTCTCAAAAGGTAATGTTGCCTCTTGGCTGCCTAAGCTTCAGAAACAAGTATTCATCTGCCTGCTCAACACTCTTACATGAAATCTATCAAGGGGAAATCAAACGCAACATACTGAAGGTGAAGCTGTCATTTCTACCAGACTGCCACCAGTCCAGCAACAGCACAGGAGGACATAAGTCAGCCATCCTGACTGCTCCACACTACTGCACTAATGTCTAGCAGGTCTGCTTCCTCAGCACTATTCATGTGTTCAAATCCAGTTTTCCATCAGAAGTTAGCTATGCTGTACAGATGCACATATAAATTTAATGCTACCCCGTTTGAACTCCCTCGATGGCTTGACATTTCTTTTAAAGTTAACGTGGCTTAGAATGATTTCATCATTTCACCAGCTTCCGCATCCTCTCCACTTCACATAGTGTTAGGCCCATTTGCCCCAAGTCCTCAGACCATCCATTTGTACACTTTCATTTTGTGCATCACAACTCTAACTCAGCATGCAGTTCTGCTGCTGAAGTTTACATTCCTTACCTGCTAGTCATTCTGCTCACACTCATGTCCTAGAACACAGCAGAATTTCTTACACAAGAGAAAGTTCCGTGGTCCTCTACCTGCTGAATTCATAAAGCTATGATATTGAAAATAACATTAATCAGCCTTCATTTGATTTTCACAGATCTGTAAGCATTGTAATGTCTTTGCAAATAGCATATTGGCATCACTTTAGTGCTGAAATGGACCTTCTCTCTTTCTATCAGCTTCCTTGTACACTTAATGAGATTTAAAGAATGTCCAGCATCAGATAAACAAATGTTTTATTTGCATATACAATGCTATATACAAAGACACTGTGCTAGAGAATAATTACACTTTGCATATGTATTTCAAAGCTGTTACTGAAGAAAGAGCTCAGCTCTTCACTGTCCTCTGAAGCATTCAGTTACATGAATACTTAGAGAAGTTGAGAAGCTTCACAGAAAAGTGACACAGTAGATGCAGAACACTATATGGACTCAGGTCACTACATTTGCCAGAAAACATAATCTCAGGTCCCTAACTACTTCCAACAGAGAGTCTACTTTTAATTCATCATTGGTCATTTAGTTGTAAGTGCCTCAGGTTTACTTACAGACATGGATCCATTCAAAAGCAAGGGATGGGCTGGGGATTTAGCTCAGTGGTTCTGGCACCTGTCTTGCAAGTGCAAGGGCCCTGGTTCAATCCTGTTACCCACATATAACAATACTGGGCATGGAGACTTATGCCCACCAGCAATCAGTACCATATATCACTGTGCCGGATGTGGTGGCTCACTCCTGTAATTCCAGCACTCAGGAGGGAGAGTCAGGACAACTGCTGAGTTCGAGACTAAGCTCAGGGCCAGCCTGAACTACAAAGTGAGGCTCTCTCTCAAAAAAAAAAAAAAAGGAAAAAAAAACAAGGGAGACGTTATTGCCACATCAATTTTTGGCACTTGCCCTTTCAACAACTTGGTATATTATTTAAATAAATGTGCCTAGCTGAATCACCGACAAGATTCACAAAAATACCCATCTATAAAATTAAAAACCATTGACTTTGGATAAAGTAAATATAAACTAAATAATTCTATGTTAAAAAATGATATCTGAGCTTTCCTCAGATAGAGACATTAGGTATAATGTAAATTTAAAATAAAATCTATACCATAATACTCAGATTGTAACTCCCAAAACAAGCATAATTATTGGGTGTAAAATAACACATAAAGTTAAATAATAAAAGCAACTTTTTCAAAGTGTTATACATACCAAAAATATGTAACATTTTTTTGGAGTTGAAACATTTTAACAATGGTTACAGTCATAATATTAGAATAATAAAATACTGAAACTATGTGTCTTGGAGGCTGAGGCAGGAGGATCACAAGTTTGAGCCCATTCTGTACAATTTGCAAAATGAGAGATCCTGTCTCAAAATTTAAATTTTTAAAGGGTGAAGGATGTAGCACAGTATGAGAGCCCAGGTTTCAATCTCCAGTGCTGCTAAATAAATAAATAATTTTCAAAACTTTGCAACATAGTCCTTCTATGTAACAGATGATGAAATTAAGACAAAAAATGTTTGCCAAAGGCCACACAAAGCAAATAACAGTGCAAAGATTCACAGCCAGACTGAATACAGGTAGATTCAAGCATAATTCATAAAGTATCAGCTTATAATCAAAATGTGGAATCCTTCAGCTTTTTGCTTCTGTTTATTAAGAAAAGACAGAAGTCTCTGACTCTGAGAACTAATAATCCCATCATCCCACCTCTGAAAAAAAGTCTGTACTAAACTGAATGCTCTCTTTGTAATATTATGGGAAGCAGTAATATCACTTCTAAAATAATCTTATTAGAAAATTGACAACATCCGTTGGACTGGAGGACAACTGTGGCATCAACAGCATCCTCCAAGAGCAAGCTTCCTCAGTACTTCAGGACACTACCTTTAAGAACACAATTACTCCAAGATTAGCAGATCAAATTTCCCTAGACTACCCAGGTACAATTTAGTAAGAAGTAGGGGTAATTCTGACCAATGTCAGAATTCCAAATTTTGAAAAATAACCATAAGGGCCATTTTGGACTTTATATTAAAATTGCAATGCGTTTATGAATATCTTCAGGGTCTTCTTAATATACAATTCAGTGGCTTTGAGTGGGACTTCAGATTTCTTGTTTTTCTAATCACAATGCTGATGTTGTAGTTTAACGGTCACAATTTGAGTTATGAGTCAATTTCAGCCATGAGTAAAAACACATGCAATAATAATCACACATGCTATAGACACAGTACCATCCTTTCCTTGGAGAAGTAATACAAGGAAAGGTACATTTAATTATTAATCAAAGAATGAAGGCCCTGAATACCAGGTTGCTACTTCTTCATTTTATTTTAAGCTCAATAAATGCTGTCAATGCTTTTTTTAAAGAAAACTATTTCCTCAAACTGACAAGAGGGATGCTTTAAAATAACCTAAGCATAAATGACACCAGTTTAGTTTAGGATAACTTGTCCTCTCTTATTTGGGGGGGGGGGGGAGTCCACACCTTTAAAATTTACTTAAATGACATTATTTCAATAATTTACCTTAACTAAAATTCAAAATTATTTTAAATGAACATTCACATCCATAAATTTTTAAAGCCTTTACCCTCACATCACTTTCAGTAAAGCACTGAGGCCAGTTTATGTATTTCCATATTATTAATATTTTGCCAAAAGGTTCTAATATGTAAATGTTCTAAAAATATCAAATGCTCTGCAGGAGCTAATTGCTTAATGGTGTGTAATTAAATGCATTATGGTATGACTTATTGTAAACAACCTAACAAAACAGGTTGATCAAAAAGCTTGCTTATGAAGAAAAAGCTAAATAAATTCCTCTTGCTTTCTAGAAGGAGGTAAATTCTGTTTTATTAATTACAAAAATGTTTTTCACTCAGCACATGATTTCAATACAGGCTTTTCTTTAATACAGTTATTTTGCTAGTTTAATTAAAACAATACAAGTATTATTCTGATAAATTAATACCAGACAGGTTGGAAGAAAATTTAGAAATAAGAGGCGTGAAACTTATGAATTTAAGAAGATCTCTTTAAACAAACACAAAACTGAAAACAGTTCATATTCCTAAGGTGTACTGAACCTTAAACTTCAAAATCTCTATGGTAATTAAAATATTTAGGAATGAAGCTCATGTGTAGTTACATTATGCAATTGATTGATGATCATATACTAAAATTCAACCAATATTAATCTAGTTACAAAGAATGAAATATTAAATGAATTTTATTTTTAATCTAAAGATAGTAACCACAATAATTACCAAATACATATAACAGATTAAGAATACATAATAAGATAAAGATGAAGAAGTTAAAACAAGACAAGGAGGAGGTAGAAAATAGACTGAAAATAGCTATCTCAGTAATGTCCTCAAGATATAGTGTTGGAATATGATATTTATTTATTTTTCCTTTTTTTCCAGCCTTGGTAAGGTAAACTATATAACTAAACTTTAGTTTTTTTGTCCCTATTTTCTGAATTTTGCTCTGTTGAACTCTTTCATTATGACAAAGAAGCTAGGCTATGACAACTTTTTGTTACTTTTTTCTCCAGGCTGGAGAAAGCAGATGGGCAGTTAATATTTTTCAGAGTATTAAATACATCAGAGGAAAAAAAAACATTTTGAATATTTCGGATAGAAAACGCAGAGGCCTTGACAAGGAAATTACCTGCCATTTGCTTTGATCCCCAGTACTACCGAAAACCATTTATAATTTGGGCAACAGGAAGGAAGGCCTCCATCCAAAGAGAGACATGAGAGACAGAAAGAATGGCAGGGGTGAGGGTGGGTGAAGTCATGTGTAGAGCCTCTGAGGCAAAGTTCTCACACAAGGAAGCACAGCACACACTCAGTGCTGAGCTCCACCAGAGGCCAGTTCAGAAGGGAATGGCAAAGTTGATGTCCAAAGAGAAGCCATTGTTTTCAAGCTGTCCTGATAATTCTATTAACTCACTACTAATAATCACTGAATATAGACTTTAGGGAACAAAAGAAAATAAGTTTTAACTAATTTCCAAGTACTCTCAAGAGAAGGTTTTCAAGGGATAACAAAAATGTCACAGGATGTATACTGCCTTGAATTAATCATCTACATAAATTTTTGCCTAAAATCTATTAGATATGTCCTTGTTTCATTTGAGTACTTTATGTAGAATAAGAGAATTTATATAAAATAATTTTCATTCTATTATAGTGATACCCAAATAACATACTAACCAAAATTTCTCAAGTTTCTCACCCACCCTTGGAATAAAAGCTTGACATTTTCATGGTGACTATTTTACATTACAAAGGCCTAGGAAGACCACATTGTCAAAATGAATTTCTTTTTCTTATATATAACTCCAATTCCCTAGGAACTCCTGACAGAACAAGTAATAGGAAGCTTAAATCAATCTCTATCTCTAAAATCTGAACTCTTCTTGGAGCTGTATGATTTGTGCAAAGTAAGGCAGGAAAAAGTCCTCATTTGTGCCAAGACTATTCATCCTTCCCAGTCTCTGCTAACCCTTATGCACTGTCTTTTAACAGCATGTATTCCTTTCTGACATTCTATACAGGTCATTTATTCACTTATTCTATTTAGTGCCTGTCATCTCTACTAGCATACAAATTCCTTAACAATTTTGTCCATTCTATTTATGGTTCATCACGGCACGCAGAGAAGGACCTAGCACAGAGTAGGCAATCAATAGATATTTGCTATAGGAAAGTGGGTGTGGTAAATATTCTCATATCCAAGATGAAGAAACTGAGACTTACCATAGAAAATGAATTCTACAAATTTAGGTATGAAATCCAGATCCATCTCAAACAAAAACTCACATTAATGATGATATACAAGATGGAAAAGTGTTCGAAGCTCACATTAAAAATTGGTGTTTTAGCCAGACTGTAGTCAGTCTCTAATGCCAGGGTAAGGAGTTAGGACTTTGAGTTGCCATTCATTGTAAGTTACTGAAGGACACTGAGCAGGCAAACAACACCCTGTTTTAGGAAAAGTACTTTAAAAAGTACTGTTTTAGGAAGATTTCTCTTCCAACAGGGTGAACAGAAGAATGGAAGCAGAAGGTAACAATATAATTAAGAATTAAAGCAAAAAATAAAAAATAAAAATAAACCACTGTATAAAGATAATTTTAGAATCAAGTTAAAATAAAAGCCTATAAATCACTGGTAACATTAAATTGTTTATAAGACTTGAGGATCAGACCTGTTACAAATGTTCACTTAACAAATATTTATTGACAGCACTCAATGTTCCAGTAGTCATTAACAGAATCAAACAGACACTGTCAAGTGCTAAGATTTTGTATGTAAATTTAGGTTCATTTCATTCCAACAGGCATATATGTAAAAGATCTTCAAAGGAACACAAGAAAAGAAAAAGGAGGAAAGGGTATTCAAAGTAAATCAAAGTTTGTTCATTCACCAAATTTTTTTTTTTATTATCTTTATTGGTACATTAAATATACACATCATGATTGCACTCCATAATGGGGATTTGTACCAGTACCAAATGTTTGTTTGCTGGAGACACTTTGGTAAATCACTTTCTCAAGTCATAGATGAATCAGAAATTCTAAACTCAAAGTGTCTTTAGTGACATAAAAAAAAATGCCTTGAAGAAAATGAAGTTATCATGGGAGTATTTTAGATAGAGTAGTATGCAAGTTGAGGAAAGAAATATATTATTGCAAAGTTTGGATTGCACAAACTTGTAGTGAGTCCCTAATAATTGAACTATGAAATATTTTCGCCCAAATTTCTATCAATATAGTATAGAAATGGGTTTAGGAAATTGACATAAAGATCAGTACCTCTTAATAGCATTGGGCATAGCAGATACAACAATAGTGGTACATTTTAGGAAAAGATATTTTAAATTCAGAGATCAAACACAGGGCTATTAATTTCAAAGATTTTTCATGGTGACCAATAATTTCTAAAAGTACAGGATCAGAATCATCAAGACTTTCATGGTTTTAGACTGGCCTCTACCAAAAGTGATTTACTCTTCTTGTGTCTCTATTTACTTCCTTGGAAAGAAAAATAAAAACTGAGCTATGTGTCACTAATCTCTGTACAAATAAAAATTCTCTGATTGATGAAATTATTTTTATATAGTATGTTATTTGAAAATATAACCTACACTACTAAAAAGTTTTGAGAAGCCTGAAAGTATATTAATTTTTAAGACTGTCACCAGCTCTAAAACACAATAATTGTATTTAAATTTACTTTTCATCATATGGACATTAATTCTAGTGTCAATATAACTGCATTAATGAGGGACTTCACAGATTATTCTATGTGATCCTAATGAGTAAGTTTTGCTCCACACCTAGTAAAAACCATCATATGCACAACCATGACACAACTTCCAATACATGTATGGTTTCTTTTGTCATAAGAAGTGAGAATTCAAATTATGAAATATAATAACCAGCAGCCTGCTTATGTAAGGCTGACTACAGTTTATGTATTGCAGTATTTATGAAATATTCAACCTACTACTTGCATAAAACATGAAAAATACCATATACAATAATGCATGCTATAAAGTTATATTGTAAAAGTAAAATTATCCTCTCATGCTTGCATTAAGCAGGTAGCCATCGAATACCTCGCACACACTTCTGATTCAACAGTCAAGTCTCATCATAGGGAATATAACTCTAAAATAAAACTGATTTACATTATTGTCCACAGGAAGATGAAAGAAAACAATTAAAAATGTAAATAAATCATAATACATCACACAGTGATATATGTAATGGTAAACAACAAAGTATTAAAGGGAACATAGCTATGTAGATTCAAGTAAGGTAGCCATGGCGTGCTGTGCACTGATATTCAAAGTAATACCTGAAAGAAGAGGAAAATATAAAGCACAAAAAGACCTGGAGAAAGAACATGGCACACAGAAAAGTCAGCCAAGCAAAGGCCCTGAGTTAGACAGCCAGGGACAGCAAGACAGCCAGAGACTGCAGCGCAGTGGATAAGGGAGAGGAATAGGGTGATGGCCAGTGTAACAAGGCGCCTGGGTACAAAACTTGTTATGCCATAGTAAGAATGTTAGACTTTAACCTGAGTGATGGGAAGCCAGTAATGAAGTTTTAGCAAAAGAATGGCAGGATCAGAATTAAGTTTCCAGTTTTAAATATATTGTGAAGGAATAGGAGGAGACAGATCGCTGGGGGAAGAGTTGGGGTGCATATCTCTAGTCACCCTCCTGCCCAGTGGGTTCTCCCAGTCCCCAGGAACTGAGAAGCTTTACTGCACCACACTCTTCCACCATGATGTGCCTGACTCGGAGCCTGTCAACGGTGAGCTGAACTGCCCCCAGTGTGAGCCACAGTAAACCTCTCCTCTTTTAAACTGTGAGCTCAGGTACTTTTCCCTGGAAACCAGAAATCTGACTTCCACTAGCATCCAATGCCACTGTACTTTAGAAAGAGAATACATATTACAAGGAAAGAATTATATATTTGAGTGATTTCTAGTGCAAAGTATTTATAAATGGTTTTAGTGAAAGGAATACAATTTCACTTCTGAAAATCGTAACTCCACATATATTAGTGGGTTTTTGGCATGAATGGCTTTTTCCAGAGCCCATTAGGATTCCTAATTTGTATCTTTAATTGACTCAATCTGGAAAAGAGAGAGAAGAAAGTGTCATTATATCTGGATCAGATTTTCAGTGAAAGTTATAACCATAACCTTCACAGCACAGCACTAGTGTTTCTGCTACTGTATGACTTTATCTGCAGTATCCTCTCACACTGCACCAAAAGAATCAACATGACAGATCTGTTAGCAAATATGTGATATTTGCTTCCAAAAACTGTGATACAAAACAACAAAGGATACCAGTTCTAATAATACTGGATTTGTTTTGTTTTTTAATATTTCGACATATTGCCAAAATCTAATCCAATTACAAATGTGTTGAATTTTGGTGACAATACAGAACTTCCTATTCATTTTTCTGTGGAGAAGATTATAGTATTTGAACAATAACAACAACAACAACAACAAAAAACCCTTCAGCTTTATAAACCAGCTCAATCACACCATGACACAAGAGCACACACAAACTATCAAAGGCATGAAATTCATTCTGCAACCTAGGGAAATCCATATCACGTCACGTGTTCTGTCAGGCGATAAAAAAATGAACAAGCATAACTCTGGGGCACAACTTAAAACACAACTCTGTGGATTCAAATAAACAACCAAATGTCTCTATACTATAGTGGTTATCAGGTTCACCTCACAAATAAACAGCCAACATACAGACTCTGATGCAAGTAAATATTTTTCACTTATTACAGATGACATCACGAACCACTCTCAGGAAAGATGTTTCAATGTATGCCACAAACAAATATCAACAAGTGAAAATATGCTCTCATTATTACACTAACATAAAATACATATGGAATAAATCATTCCAGGGAAAAAAACTAGAAATTGAATGTCAAAGTTTTAAAATTAGATATAACAGATTTGCAAGTGTGTTTGAAATAAAGTGGCATTATACTGAGATAAGAATTAACATAAACTTAGTGGGGGATCGGAAGATCAGTAGGTTTCCCAGTAAAGCACTTAAAATGTCCAATACATTTATAATTTTTTAAAAAATAACTCAATAACCAAAACACTAGTCCAAGAATATGGTCAATACATTTTCAAATATAACTTACAAAAATATTTACAATATTAGCAATAAAAATCGAAAACAATCTAAAAAATTACTGAAAATTAACATGAAAATTACAGTATATACATATTACATGGCCATTGAAAGCATATTTTGAAAGACTATCTCATGTAGGACAAAATAGTGATGATATATATTGAAAAATAAAACTAGTTTAGAATGAAGTCAGCTTCTGGACGGACTACTAAGTAATTTTTATTCTACATTCTTATTTGTATCTCAGTTTTCTGACAGTGAATATTTATTCACTTTGTTATCAGAAAAACTAAAGTAATTCAATAAATTAGGATAGATTTTTAATAGCTCTTCAAACTAAATGCATTTAGTCATTAATATTTGAATATTTAAATTATTTAACAATTTTTCCATTAATTATATATAGCATTATGAATTCAAAAAGAATACTCAAATATTTGTAAATTTCTCATATAAATATTAAAAGCTGCAGGAGTACACTGGAAAAATTAATGAAAAATTTGTTACTCTTAAAATTTTTATCCTTCTTGTTTTAAAAAATAAATTTTTCCCAAACAACACTGTTTTTATTTTGGGAAAAATACCTTGAGTCTCCTCATGAGGGCCTCAAAAAAAAAAAAAAATTCAATCCTACAAGCTAAAACAATAAAACTTCTAAGAAAAATACAGGGGAAAACTGTTCTTGTCTATGGCATAGATAAAGTTTTCTTAGAGCACAAAGACACAAATAAAAAAGCAAAACCAACAGATATCACAACGTGAAAGTAGTATAAAATATTAAACAAATAAATCATGAAGCAAGACTATCCAAAAAAAAACCAATTTAATAGTGCTATACACACAATAGTTATTAAGAAATGAAAAAATCATGATATACCACTACAACTCAGTGAATTGGCTAAAATTTAACAGACAAGCTATGAAATGTTGGCAAGTAGGTAGTGTAAGTAGATCTCTCTTTATGTTGCTGATAGGAATAAAAAATAGTTTAACAACTTGGGAAAACAGACTAGCAGTGTCTCACAATATTAAACATACACTTACCATATGACTCAGTGCTTCTACTTCGTGGTATTTTAGCCAAGAGTTGTATAAACATATGTCCACACAAAGACATATATTGACACAGCAGTTTTATTCTCAATAGCAAAAGACTGAAACAACTTAAATGTCCTCCAACAAATAAAAGGGTGAACGAATTTGTAGCTATGTGAACAAATTTGTAGCTATGTGTTATGACCTGAATGTATTTTCTAAATCTCACTGTTGGAAACTTGATTTAAAATCAAACTGTGGGAAGCTTGTGGGAGGATGGATCTTTTAAAATATGCCTGTATCATGAAGGGAAAGTTGTCATTGATAGGTTCATGCTTCTAAAACTGGTCTTATGGAAGTGAATATGTTCCCCTCTGCTTTTTTTATCATGAGAATATGCAACAAAGCACCTACCCTGAGGACAGAACAACAAAGTGGCATCCTGCAATCCCCGAAACTTAATCTGCTATTATCTTGACAATAGACTTGTGGGCCTCCTAAACTGTCAGAGAAGAAAAGTTCTACTCTTAATACATTATCTAGTCTCAAACACCGTCAGAGTAACAACACACCAAAGATTAAGCCACTGTACCAAATCATGTCTCAGCTACAGAACTACTGATAAATGCAATATCATGATTAGTATCAAAAGTGTATGCTAAAAAAAATAGCTGGACACACATAGAAGAATTGAAAGAGTACAATTACCTTGCTCAGATTTTCTAGAATAGGCAAAACTAACGAATAGCCACAAAAAACAAGTAAGAGATTGTCTGGGGCTAGAACAGAGAAACGGACCACACAATGATATGATGTTTGTTATGAGGGAATCAAGACTGCACAGCTGAATCCTGGATTCAAATATCAAAACTTGTCAAACTGCACCCTTAAAATGGAGCATTTTCACATACACTCCATTAAAGCTCACTTAAAAATAATATTCCTTAATTATTCACAAGGCTATGTTTACACTGAGCTTCACTTAACTGATTAACTAGAAGACTTATTTTACAACTCACTCTACTCTTGGTAATATTCCTTATTATGGGATTATTCACTTTTAAAGCTTTTCAGTATTAATTTTTTGTGTTATTTCCTATTTTCTCCATTTTCGTGTTTTTTACAGATGAAATATAGCACCTATCCACTTGCATTTTAAAGCTTCTCAGTGTAACTCTTATAAGAATTCTTGCTATGTCCTGTGTGTGTTGATTCATTTCACATATCTCACGAGATATCCTTGTTCTATCAGTAGCTTTTGTCACTGAGAGAACTACAAAAATGTCAGTATGCTGGCTTTCTCTAAGTGTCTGTATTATATAGACAGCATACACAAGACAACACAAAAGCAAACTCTGAGGGAGAAGATAGTTCCCAGGCTATAAATTTGATCATTTGAACTATAAATCAAATTACATGGCCCAGTAGAATATTTTTAAATATTAAAAGTTTGACCTCTGGGTATAATATAACTACTTGTTCAAGAATATTTTCGGTGTGGGGTGTGGCTCACTGGTGCAGCACTTGCATAGAGTAAGTACACCCTAAATTCAGTCCCTTGAAGCTCAGAAATAAATATATGAAAATCAATATTGAAAGAAACAGAGCCAACTTTACCACAATAATAAATCAATAATTTATCGATTTCCAGTTTTTAAAACATTAACATAAACTCTGTGATCCTGAAAACACTCATAAACTGTCAAGCTGATTACAGATTTATTTCTTACTCCCATAATTAGAGGACTGACTATTGGGTGATAAGGATAAAAACAGAAAACACAGATAAAAATTGTACCTTGGCCATCTGTCCCACCTACAACATGGCCCTTTGTATGACAATGAACCTCTCAGTTGGCAGAAATAAGGTTTGCCCATTCCCATCATTCTCTCATGGGCTCTATGGATAGAGTTTCATTCCATTCTCTGTTCAGTCAACTCAAGTCTTTACAGAACTGAAACCATATTTGTTTTCAAAAGACAGATAGTATCATACTAATTTTGTTGTCTTTATTTCACATATTCAGAGAGTAGAGCATTGAGATGCTGACACCATATTCATGGAATTCTTAGTTCCTTTCTCCCATACTGAACATGAAAGCAAACACATATCTTTTAATCTTTCATCCCAGGCTTAACACAAACTAGCATTCAGTATTTATCAAATGAGATATTGTAACTGACTTAACACTAAACAAATAAATTTTAAGTAATTGTTTTTAAGGCTCTACTGAAACATAATTAATATATAAAATGCACATTACAAGTATTTTTATGAATTTGGCCTTGATTACTTATAGAAATAATTTCTAAATTTGATTTTATATGAAGGAACACTTTCTTGTTCCTGCTAATTAATTTTTGAAGGGAAAATGGTAAATGAATTAATACTCTATTCAATTACCATCTAATTTGACTGGTTTTAATTAACGTTGAAACTAAGTTTTATTTAAAGAAAAAACTATCTTAGAGATATTGTCTTACATGTATCATTGTATTCTACTAAATTCAACTGATTATCCTATCCACTTTCCTTTCTTGAAGCTTTCTGTAACAATCCTACTTTTAGAGAACAAGGTAAAGTTCCCTTCCCTAGTACAGTATATCCTTTAAAATATGTCTTATTCTAGCTTTTGATCTAAAATCTAGAAATTCATTGTATGTATGACTCTGCAATCAATTAACGTCCTGATGCCTTATATCCTTATCTTTGGAAAGGTAATAGTGTTCTCTTGGTACTTTATTATCTCTCACACTCAGTTTTCACATTTCCACATAACTTCTATATTTCAGGGTACCTAAATTCTCATAGTAGTTTATCTGACATCTGTCCTACAGCAGCCACCATTTTCTACTCTGTCATATAGTTCTTTAGGAATGCACTACGCCTCCACTACCCTGTGATTCTTGAAGACAAATGTTTTATTCAATTAAAATCTTTACATTACACAGAATATAGTCCAGTAGTTTCACTGAAATAAATGAATAAAATATTGGTATCAATTATTCTTATTAATCTTTGAAAATAACACTACTTTACTAGTGCTTTTAATTTTTAACTAATCTTTCTAAAACTTCAAAGGCTTGGTCCCAAAGGTCACTGCTGGAAAAAACTTCAACCTAAATTCATCAGTGTTCTGCAGAGACTTAATAAATGTATAATTGTGAAAGTCTTAAATAAGACAAGGCGGGCGTAGCAAAGATGATTTGCCTTTACGCTACATTAAATGTCCTTTACCTAAAGTTGATGTCAATCTCCTTCAATGTCCTGCTGAAGCAGCCATGTTTCTATAAATATTTCATAAATAAATGCAAATGTTTTTATTAATTTTCTTAGGAGTCCAGACACACCTAAATAAGGACAGCAGATTCTACTGGTTCTAAGTGTAGTTGTAAAGGTCTGATAAACGAGGCTGTGTATCTGTGGTTCTCCCTAAACTCCTTTTACAATTTAATTTAATTAACTTTTCTATAGTTCAGCATCTTCTACACAAATGTGTATAAATAGGTACCTACCCTAATGCTGGAAAACTTAATTAAAATAATGTATACAAAACAGTCAGCATGCAAAGTTAACAATATTCATTATCATAATTTATTTTTATTCTTGACATTGATGTGATTATGTGGACTGTCAGATGGATTGAAGTGAGCTGAGGATATGAGTATAAAAGATCAAAATAAATATCTAAAATCAAATTTTTATGAGGCCTTTTAATTTCTGAACACCATTCATAGAACTCATTGACAATTAGCAAACTACATGCTTTAATTCAAGTTGACTTCTCTCTATGCCCCATTTTTTGTAAGACTGCTAATATTATCACCTGAAAGTTCCCCTGATGACCATAAATTATTGGGATAACTCTGAAAATGGCAATGCATTTTAATTGATTACATTTTTCTATGCTTCCCACAAAAAAGTCAACCCATATATTTTTCTAAGACAGGAACAATCCGCTGTTGGTTTTAATACTTTAATTTTCCAGTCTTTGGTTTCTCCTCACACACAATAATTCTTCCCTGAAGCACCAAAGATTAATCAAACAAAAACAACAAAGATTGACCACCTAATAAATGAGCTAATTACTAGAAGAGAACTTTTAGAAAGCAACCAAAGGAGTGTCAGAGAGAGCAAGGCTACCAGTTCCTTACATGTCTAAGAAGGAACCATTTAGTTTCCCTAGCAGAACAAAGGAAACCATGTCAGTGTAGATGGAGAGAGACAGCAATGTCACCGATTTTCTAAAGGTTCCCAGTACAGATCAGTAGAGGGAGAGGGGAGAAATACAAGAAGACATGAGTGACTGTGCAGAAACTGAGGCTGCTGTAGCCATGATGATTGTGACACAAAGATTTTTTTTTTAGGATCACGCTCCGTAGTTCAGACTGGCCCTGAGCTCAGCCTCAAACCCACATCACAGCAATCCTCCTGCTTCTGCCTCCCAAGTGCTGGGATTACAGGTGTGAGCCACCACACCCGGCACTGTGGTTTGTGGTGCTGGTTGCTGCTGGGCGTGAGTCTCCATGCCTAGTATTATATGTGGTGACCAGGCGATTGAACCCAGGCCCTTGTGCTTGGCAAGACAGGCGCCAGAACCAATGAGCTAAATCCCTGGCCCCACAAAGATTTTTACAAAGAACCCTTGGAAAGGCTTCCTTAGCTAAGGTTTACACATCCTGCCAGGTGGGTAGATCTGGAGGGTCCGGAAACTGTCAGAATGAAGATGAAATATTCAAGTCTTCAGAATATGTTCCTCAGTAGCAGTATCTGAATAAAAACAAAACTTGAATTCCTGTGCAATCTGACACAGACGACAGAGTCTTATATTCAATGAAGTGTAAAATAAATTGTTCCATGGATTGTTAAAATTCTGGCAACCTCCTTAGCCTAACTCTGCCTCCATTTCTTCATCCCTAAAATAAAATAATGTTTACTTCACAGATTATAGTGTAAGAATAATTACGTTAACATCTGTAAACACCTGAATGATGTTACTTATAACTGTATTATTGTCAATGTTGGCTACTGTATTTACTGCAACAATTCGTTGATATTTTTTCCTTTTTACCAAATGCAATTTTCATGTCATTTCCTATGCATTATGTTTAAAATTCAAGATGAAATAAGGAAAGCCAGATTCCCTCCCCCTAGACTACCTACAATCTCAGTATTTCCTCAGTATTCCCAGGGATTCTACATCCTGCCACCACGTGTGAAAAGTATTCATTAAAAAACTGCATCCATACTGAGTAGATGTTTTCTAAAATTTTTCCCTAAATAATACAGTTTAATCAATATTTCTATTCCACAATATTTTGAATGATTTAGAGATGATTTAAAGTACATGAAGGATTATGTGGATTACATACAAACACTAGATTACATAAAGAACTGGTATATTTGCTATTTTTAGTATCTACTAATGGGAAGAGGGTGGTCCTAGAGCCTATCCTTCAAGGATTTTGAAGAATGAATGTATTATATAGATAGATAGATATAGATATAGATAGATGATAGATAGAGAAATAGATATATATAGATATATATTATATATTATGCATATATTATATATATTATATATTATATATGCATATATTGTATTATATATATTATATATTATATAACATTATATATTATATATTACATAATATTATATATTATTATATGTATATACAATATATATCTATATATGTCTATAATATATATCTATATATATATCTCTTCTGCCTGTTGTGTGGCTACCAGGCCCACCTGAGCTTTCTAAGGAGTATTCTACCTGTTAATCATTTCTATATTATCATTGTTCATCTCAAATCATATATTATCTGTGAACTGATCAAAAGCACATAAAGAACTGGCTTTCCATACTTTTACTGAAAAAAGAAATATATAACTATTCCATTGAGGAATACCATGAATTTTAAAATACTGACTTCATATCTTTATTCTCAAATATCTCTTCCCAGTCTTCCAAGTGGGATACCGCCAGTTAGTACTCCATTCTCCACCAGAGTTAGATATATTCTTTTGATCATACTAACTCCAGGTGATACCAGGATGGCCTGAATGAGATAGCATGCTGTATGTTCCCTTCCCCTAACAAGTACTTTCATCAAACTACCAAAAAGTTCAGTTACCAAAAAGTATTCCTTTAGAAAACAGAGGAAGAAATAATTCTACTATTGAAATAGGCCTATATGCCTCTAAGAAGTAACCGAAATCATCTCTTTTCAGAGCATTATTCAATAGATGATGTGGAAAATGACAATGCTGACTCAGTAATAGATTCCATTATATTCTACCTATTCCATTTAAAAATGAATGTAAAGGAAAAATCTATTCTTGAAAAATAATCACAAAATAATTGCTTTTTAATTTTATATTTAGAGATTAATTATATAGCCCACTTCCTATCATTTCATTTGGTAGCCTACCATGGATCTCAGAAAGAACATGCCCTAAATAAGCTGACTGTCCATCCTCCTCGAATAATCTCCACTGAGCTCTCTCTTCAAAAATTGGATCTATAATGTTCTACAAGAAAAACAGGACTTGGCCTTGACACTTTCATCTCTTTTCCTGCCAAATACTGTCAAAAAAGTAGCTTTTACTCATATATCTTAAAAATGTCTTCACATAGTTTTCCCACACCTTCTGCTACTACCACTAGAGTAAGCAGGTGTCAATGCAGACACAGAATCAATGGACAGCTGGTTCAGCCCCATCCCAGCACCATAAGGACAGAAGCCTTTTTCCAAAGCATTCTCTTTCAACATTAAAGAATTGTACCTATACATGACACATCTTAATTCTCATTTTACCCTTTCTCCTGCCCTCCTTATCACCCTTAACCCTCTATGTATAAAAGTTTGTTCCAATTTTTGTTTTACTATCAAGTTTCTTCTTTTCCTTCTTTTCTTCTGCCCTCCTCCCCTTTCCCTTTTCCTTTTGAACATTATCTTCCAATTTCACATTCTCTTTCAGACATTCTGAACCTCATTTACATGTTCAGTTTCTCACATTACAAAAACAATATGGTATTTATACATCTGTGTCCTATTTATTTTATTTTTGTGTATATCTTCCAGGTACATCCATTTGAGAATAAATGACTCAAGTTTATCATTCCTTATAGCTGAATAATACTTCACTTTATATTTTTTTAAAAGACCCACATTTTCATCATCTAGTCTCCAACTGATGGATATTTGGCTGTTTACAAGATTTAGTTATTATATATGTGCTCCTATAAACATAGAAGTACATCAGTCACTGTGGTATGGTACTTTTAAATGTTTCATGTATATACCTAACAGGGAAACAGTAGAGTTAAATGGGAACTCTACTCCTAGTTTTTCTGAAAATCTCCACACTGATTTCCAGAGTCTGCACCAGTCTACATTCCCACCACATTGGAGAAGGGTTATTATCTCCCCACAGCTGCTCCAACATTAGTTGTTGGTTAATTTCTTGATAGAAGTCATTCATTCTGGAAAGAGATAGAATCTCACTGTTGTTTTCATCTGCATCTCTCCAATGACCAGTGATGTTGAAAATTTTTCATGTTTTTTGCCACCTTTATTTCTTCATCTGAAAAATGTCTGTTCATCTCAGATGCCCATTTTTGGATTGGATTTTTTAATTTGGAGAAGCTGATTTTTTTTAAAGTTCTTTATATATTCTAGATAGTAGTCCTTTGTCTGAGGATCAGCTGGTAAAATTTTTCCCATATTATAGGTGGTCATTTCACTCTGTTGGTGATTTATCTTGCTGTGCAGAAGTTTTGGTTTTTTTCAATAAAATGAGATTTCAATTGTTGATTCTTTCTACTAGTTACCATACTGATAGTGTTTCTTCACACACAGTCTTCGTCTATGCCAATGTCTCCAAAAGTTCCACCTAACCTATCATCTACCAGGTTTAGTCTTTCTGTTTTAATATTTACATCTCTAATCCACTTTGGTTTTAGTTTGGTGCATGTTGAAAAACATGAACCTAGCTTTAATATTTGGCATGATGAAACCCATTTATTAAAGAGGCTATTGTTTCTCCACTGAAGGTGTCTGGCTCCTGTGTTAAAGATAAGGTGGCTTGGTGTAGCAGTCCTTGGCATTATGGTGTTAAGTGGCTGTGGCCGAGGATCAGGTTCAGAGGCCCAGACCTGGAGAGTGAATGTGCATGCTTCCAGTTTATTGAGGGCTACATAGACTTAAACAGAGCACAGAGAGTGAGTGCGGCTATAAGAGCCTAGGGGCCAGAGGGATGTGACTAATTAGTGGGGCACAGGGTTTTTTTTTTATATTTTATGGTTAGCTCTTGGCAGAGAGAAGGAGTCAGGACTAGAGGGTCAAGACTAGAGGAGGAACAGGAGGCCCCCAAGCAGCTATAGGCAAGTTTCTAGGAATGGGAGTGAGTGTGCTCGAACCCCTTGAGTGTCTCCTAGCTTGGTATGTCTGGGGATGTTTCTGCATCTTCTAGACTGTTCCATTGATCCATAGGTCTGTTTCTTTGCCAGCTTACTAAGGGACATACATGCAGCATACTTGACCCACCCAGACTTGAGTTTTTCCTTCATTTCCTTTTTGTCGCTGAAACCTCCCCATAGTCTGCATGGTGATTCTGCACGCTCACCCTCCCGGTCTGGGCACCCAAACCTGATCCTCAGCTGTGTACCACCCTGATGCCAAGGATGACTACAGTGTAGTATGTCTGGAGATGTTTCTGCATCTTCTAGTCTGCTCCATTGATCCGTGGGTCTGTTTCTTTGCCAGTACCATGCTGTTTTAACCACAGTGGTTTTGTAGTTGGAGATGCCATGTCCTTATATAGAATTGTTTTTGCTACTTTAGTTCTCTTCTGGTTCAAGATGAATTTTTGGATTTTTTTTTTTTCTAGCTCTGTGAAACATGCTGTTGGGATTTCGATGCGGATTGTACTGAAGCTATATAACAGTTTTGGAATATGGCCAACGGTGTAATATTGGTTCTTTCTACCCAGGAGAAAGGGATGTCTTTCCATTTTCTAATACCTTCTTTGATCCCCTCTTTCAGAGTGCTGTAGTTTTTAGAGAACTGGTCTTTCACCTCATTTATTAGACTGTTTCCTAGATATTTCATTTTTCTTGGGTGCTATTGTGAAATGAATTGTTTTCTCTATTTATCTCTCAATGAGTCTGTTATTTGTGTATAGGAAGGTTAGTGATATTTGGGTGTTAACCTTCTGCCTAATTACTGTACTGAACCTGGTGATTAAGTCAAGCAGTTCTTTGACTGAGTTTGGGGGGTTGTCTATACAGAGTATCATGTCATCTGCAAATAGTGACAACTTAACTTATTCCTTCTCCTTGTGCCTTTTATTTATTTCTCTTATCTAATTTGCTGTGGCTAATGTTTCCAGCACTATATCAAACAGGAGTGGTGATGGTGGACATTCTTGTCTTGTTCCTGATCTCAGTGTAAAAAGTTACAGTTTCTGACCAATTAGTATGATATTGGCTATTGGTTTTTCATAAATAGCTTTTGTCTGTTTGAAATAAAGACCATCTCTTCCAACTGTCTGTAGGGTTTTAATCATGATTGCATATTGTGTTTTGTCCAATGCTTTTTCTGCATCTATTGAGATGATCATATGGCTTTTGTCCTTGACTCGGTATATATGTTGTATTACATTTATCAATTTACATATGTTGAAACTTTTTTTGCATTCCTGGAATGAATTAAACTTGGTCAGGGTGTATGATCTTCTTGATCATCCTCTGTATTCTGTTTGCCAGGAAGTTATGGCGGATTTCTGCATCTACATTCACTAGAAAGATTGGACTGCAGTTCTCTTTCTTCTAGGTCTTTATCCGTTTTTTGAATCATGGTAATAGTTACATTAAGGCATGAATTTGGGAGTCTTGCAACCTTCTCAACTTCATTAAAGTGTTTGAAAAATAATGACATTAGCTCTTCTCTAAACATTTTATAAAATTTATCAGTGAGGCCATCAGGACCAAATCTTTTCTTAGTTGATAAATTTTTTATTACATTTTCAATTGCATTGATTGGTATTGAGGCATTTAGCACTTTTGTATCTGCTTCCTTCAACTTTCAAAGTTCATTTATGTCTGGGAAACTTTTTTCCTTCAGCATTTTCCATCGTACTTGAATACAAGTTTTTTAAGTAGATGTTGAAAATCCTCTAGATTTCTGCTGGATCTGTTGTGGCTTTACCCTTTTTTTGCATAACTGCATGGATTTGGGGCTTATTTCTTTTTTGATAAGGGTGATAAGGGTTTATAAATTTTGTTTACTCTTTCAGAGAACCAACTCTTTGATTCATTGGGGTTTTCTTAGTCTTCATTGCATTTATTTCTCCTCTGATCCTTATAAGTTTCTCCCTTTTATGAACGCTGGGTTTGTCTTGCTCTTCTTCTTCTAGGAGTTTGAGGTTCAACATTAAGTTGTTTATTTGGGCTTGCTCTGTCTTTGTAGTATGGGCGTTCTCTGCTATGAATTTTCTTCATTTTTTTTTTTGTGCCCCATAAATTCCTATATACTGTACTGGCATTATCATTTAATTATAGAAACTATATAATTTCTTCTTTAATATCATCCATGGCCAACTGGTTGTTCAGGAGAGTATTTTCAATTTTCATGTGTTTGTGAAATTACTGGAATTTCTTTTGTAATTGATCTCCAATTTGTAGGCCCTATGGTCTGATAGTACACGGGGATAATTTCAATTCCTTTCTATTTACTTAAAAAACTTCTATGAACTAATACGTGGTCAATTTTGGAGACTGACCATCTGCAGTTAGGAAGAATGTGCATTCTTCTTTGGGATAGAATACTCTGTAGATATCTAATAAGTCAATTTGTTCAAAATTTTGGTTCAGCTTTAGTATTTCATTATTGAATTTTTGTCTTGTTGATATATTTGTTAAAGTTTCCCACTAGTACTGTATTACTGCTTATATGGCTTTTCATGCCTATTAATATTTGTTTTATAGTTAGGTGTACTAACATTTGGTGCATATGTATTTATGACTGTCTGCATTTCTGCTTGAGTTGATCCCTGTATGAAAATGTAGTGATATACTTTATTCCTTTTAATTAGTTTTGGTTTGAAATTGACTTTGTCTTCAAGTAAGATAGCTATTCCTGCTTTTTCCCCCATCATATGGAGAATTGTTTTCTATCTTTTACTTTCAATCTATGAATTTCTTTTTCATGTAAGTGTGTTTCTTTAATACAGCATATAGTTGGATTTTGCTTCCTGATCCCTTCTGCCATTCTACTTAATTCATGAATTGACACCATTAACTTTGATGGTTATAACTAATCAGTGTTGACTTACATTTCTCATGGAATTTTTCTGTAGTTGGCTATTTATTATTTTCCCCTTGCCATTTAATTTCTTATCTCCCCCAGTGGCTCTGTTTGTGTTAGGCCTCATGGAGTTGTGAGCCTCACTGTCTTTCTCTAAGAGGTTGCTTAGAATTTCTTGTAACAGAGGCTTGGTGTTCTCAGTTGTTCTTTGTCATGGAAATATCTTATTTCCCACAGATTTTGAAGGTTATTTTTGCAGGATACATCAATGTAGGTGGGAGGTTCTTTTCTTTTAGGGCTTGAAATACTTCAGTCCAGGCTCTCCTTGATTTGAAGATTTGTGTTGAAAGGTCCACTGTAATTCTTTGGGCCTTCCTTTGTGTCTGACCTGTTTCTATTCACTAACTGCTCTCAATATTCTATTCTTTTCCTGAGATTCTGGTACTGTGACTATTATATGCCTAGGTATGAAATATTTTTTATCATGATTAATTGGAGTTCTCTATATCACTTATCTGCATATCAAATCTTCTCTTGCATCTAAGATTTCTACCATTACATCTGTGAACAGTTCTTATGTCATTTGCACTATCTTAACTTTTCATTCATTCCAATCAGTTTTAAGTTGTTCTTCTTTACATCATCTAGCAGCTGATGGATTAATATCTCACGGACCTTTACGATTTTTAAGAAATCTTTCCTTTCTTGTTTGCTAAGCTTTCAATGGAGTTTTTAATCTCTTCAATTTCCATTTGAATCAATGTATTGGATTACATTTATTTTCTATGCTGGGATCTCATTATGTACCTGAGGTCCTTTATTTTTCATCTGTGTCATGCACCCTCATCATCATCTGTGTTATCTGGGAGATTCTTGCCAATTTCATTTGTCCCAGACCTAATTTTGTTGCTAATACTTAGAATCTTTCACAAATATTTCTTCCTGGGTCATCTTCCTGATATCATTGGCCCTTAGGCCTCTGTGTAAGTCCCAGCACACTCTCAGCACTTACTGTGTAGGTGCAGATTCCAGGCCTAAATCCCGCATGACAGTCCTGCAAGAAGTCAGTGTGTAATTGCTGTGAGGATGGGCCAGAGCCACTCAGCACAGGCCTCACCCAGGTCCCAGTCTCAGTGCTGCATTGCTAGTTACTCAGTGTTTTACATTTCTCTTGCATTTTACACCAGGTCATTCAAGTTACCTCAATGAAAGGATTACCCAATGAGTCTTATGTTTGAAACTAGATCTTCATTTTCCTCAGCCATTGTCCTTAGCCTTTTCTTTTGTTGTTAACTCAATGGAAATCAATGACATGTCATTAAAGTCTTGATATGCTTTTTCCTGATTATAATTTAATTGTTATTTTTTCATAATTTTACTTACTGTACATGTTTCTCTTTCTACTAAGTATCCACTCTGTTTTATTTTTCATTTTATACTGATTTATGCATTCTATAATAATAACAGAAAAACTATATATATTCATATATGTCTTTTATATTCATAAAACTATATATATTCATCTGTATATATGTCTAAAATTACTGTGTATAACCACTATTTGCATATACTCAGTAACCATTCATCAGCTATACGTTTTATTTATTTATTTATTCGTTATTTTGAGACAGGTCTTGCTTTGTAATTCACGCTGACCCTGAACTCAGTATGTAGCCCACTCTAGCCTCAAACTTATGGCAAGCCTACTGCCTCTGCCTCTTGAGTGCTGATTTTATAGGCCTGAGCAGTCATGACAGCAGCTATATGATTTTTTAATATCTTCCATAATTTTTCAATTTTCTTTTCTTTTAAAGGTATATTTACATAGATCAACATTTTCAATTTTGATATATCAAAATTAATCAATATTTTCTTTCATGAACATTGTTCTCCATGTTTTGCCTAGGATGTCTCCTTATTCCAAGATCTTATAGACATCTAATTCTTTTCCTGCTAACACTTAATGTCCTTTTTGATATTTCAATCTGTAATACATTCAATGTTTGTGCTGGTTGCTGATAAACACTATTATTGTACTTTCCACATGGAATATTCTATTGTTCTTACTTTTATTAACTGCATAGTGCCTTTCCCACTGACCTGCTATGCCTAATCTGTAACAGGCTACATGTGGCAAATGAGTGAGAACATCTACAGCCAAGGTCTAACTCTTGCTTTGGTAATGCTATCTGCTGTGCTTCTCTGTGTCTACACTATGATGTTAATCTAAATTTTAACATGTAACTGAGTAGTCTTCATTCAGTACTGTCTCCCTTAGAAGTATCCTTGGTGATCTAGGATCATTATTATTTCCCCAAAATTTTATTATTTTAATTTTCAGTTTTTCCTACAAGAACAGTAAATATCTCATATAAATGTCACCTACTCAAAGAAGTTTTACTTAATATCCTGGATCAAGCTTGCTGTACTTAACATATTTTTCATCCAGATCCTAAAATCCATTATGTTTTGTAATAATTTTTATCTTACTTTACTTTTTTACTGAATTTATATATCTTACTTGACTATCTATCATAAAGAGATTCTTATGAGATTATATCACCAAAAAAAGCCGTATGGGTCTTAGTTTACATGCCATGCTGTATTATGTCCAACACAAGGACAAAGCAGTCTAACAGAATATCTCCCAGAAGATAGCCCCACCATTAAATGACATATGAATATGTATAAATTTCAGAAAAAAGACAGAGAAATGGGGGGATTTTATATTGACAATAAACTCTGTGACAGACAGGAACTAAGTTCTCTTATGTCCCAAACACTACAACCTCAAAGGCCTCAGTTACTTACATCTCCCAGACTTAAAATATAGTAAATACTTAAAAAATAGTGAAAGAAAATATCAAAAAAATTAATTCATAGCACATGGTACTTTGGATAATAAAAAATATATATAAACTTTATAAGTAAAAGGGGCCATAAAAACCCATTAACCCAAACCAAAAGTATCAAAGCTGTTTAAGGAAAAAGCAAATCTTTTGCAGATTTAGAGCAAACTGTCAAGTACACTTTCTACAACATCAGCAGCTTGTAAATAAAATTTTAAATAAATACCATGAATTCCTGATGCACTATTCTAAAATAAGATTTAAATCCTCAAGTATATCTTCTATTTTATAAGACCAATAATTTTAATGTATAAAATTCAAATGCAAAGAACTGACTGTGTGCCTCCCCCGGATTAATGTGCTGAAGTACTAACTCCCATCAGGAAGGCAAGCTTAGGGAGGTAATCCTCATAAACTGGATTAATAACTTTATAAAAATGCCCGAAGTAGGTGTCCTCAAGTATTCAGTCCTGTGTAGTCATTTAGAAGACATTTTTTATGAGTAATGGGCCTTTCCCAGACATTGCATCTTCCGGTGCTTTCATCTTGAACATGATAGCATCTAAAACTGTGAAAACAGTTTTGTTTTATATACCTCAACCAGTCTGTCATATGTCATTAGAGCAGTACAAATGGACTAAGACAGTGAGTCTTTCAAATGAAGACAAAACAGTTTAATTTTACAATTTAAGAATAAGGAACATTATTTTAGTCTTGATAAAATTAAATTTCACATTTTGAGTTTTAAGAATGAATATTACGGAGTCAAATCAGCAAAACTGTATTTTTCTGTATGGAAAAGTCTGTCATAGTTTTGCTGATTCGGGTTGTACTTTTATGTGACCACTCTAGATACCTCCGTTCAAAAAATGACACAGTGGTCACTCCAAATTGATGTGATCCATCAAAAATGTTTCCACATTCAGCCAAGCAGCAGGTTTACTGACTCCAGCAAAGAAGCACAGAGGCTGATTTATTCTGGAGTCTCAACCAAGTGCAGCAAATTAATCCCATGTTCATTCGTCAAACACAAAGGAACTTATAAAGTTCTCCTCTCTGAATAATTATAGAATAAAGGCATTAAAATGCATATAAACTATATCTAAATGGCTCTCAACTCCATCACTTCCCAAGTATTTTCTCTCATCAAGAGGGTTAGACATATTTTGAAATAAGAAAGGTTGTTAAAACTTCTCAATCCTAGAAAGAATGTTTTTTTGCCAACCCAGCTTGTGTGAAACACTCTATTAGCAAAAATCAAAATTCCTGAAATTCACTCTTGGTTTTCCTAAGTCTCACAGAATTAGACAGGATCAATAAAGTTCTATGTGGCAGAGCAAGCTGAGGAACCTATAGCATGCATGTTTGTATCTTTGAAAGCTCAAAAGATTTGCCTCGAGTGTATTATTTTTACTAATAAATAACTTCAAAGTCATTTATGACATTAAAAGCCTATCAAACCCATTAAATAAATGAAAAAATCTCAATTTGGTAATTTAGATTCACTTTTCCAAACACTTCAACCACAGCTCAATTAAAGTTTTATCTTTTGGGGCCAGGGAGTTAGCTCAGTGGTTCCGGCGCCTGTCTTGCAAGTGCAAGGACCCAGGTTCGATTCCCCGGTAACCACATACCTATACTGGGTGTGGAGACTCACACCCAGCAGCAATCAGTACCACATACCACAGTGCCGGGCGTGGTGGCTCACGCCTGTAATCCCAGCACTCGGGAGGCAGAGGCAGGAGGATTGCTGTGATGTGAGTTTGAGGCTGAGCTCAGGGCCAGCCTGAACCACAAAAGTGAGACCCTGTCTCAAAAAAAACCTAAAAAAAAAGTTTATCTTTTGTCATATTTATGCACAAAAACTTTTCTTAAGCAGAAAATTTTTATTAGGTCAATGAGAACAAAATTAATCTTGAACACCCTTGAGCACATTAGAAATACTCATTTTTATGAGAAATGTTCAGAAATATAAATATATTTATAGATCTTGAAGTCAACAAAAAGCAAAGCATAAAGAAACTTTTCAAAATCATTTGCAGAAAATGAGTCTGTATTTCTACTTGATAAGTAATCATCTGAACTAATTTTATGTTTATCTAGAAATAATTATCATTGAAAAGGTTTCTTTAAACAATTATGGAGTCAAAGAAAGTTCATAATATATTTGAAATTGTCTCCTGCTCTTAACTACCGGCCCACAGGATGAACCTGGTCATAAATGTTTTAAGAACATTTTTTAAGTCATTTTGAGAATCTTTATGTGTATCATATTGTGCTTCAGTTTGCTAAATCCAGATTCATCCTGACTTAGCAGTCTTTCCTTTTCATGTTATGGGTTTGGCCTTTAAACACTTTTAGTGTTTAGCAAGCCAGATTTTAAAAGCTATAAAACCCAAAGGAATAAGAAAGGACTTAAGATATGTCATAAGCATGTACCACCTCTTCAAAGGAATGTACTTACTCAATATGCATTTCAAACATGTATTAATAAAATAAAATTTAAAGACTGTTCTCTTTATGCAGTGGCGGAATATTAGACTTACTAGAATTAGAAGTGCCATTAATGTTAACTAACGCTGCCCACTTCTCCTAACAGATATCTAAAATTTCTCCATGATTAAATGTATACTAACAATTCTATCAACATACTCATCTAATTTCACAAGGCAAACACTTTTCTTTTAAGGTTTCATGTTTTGTCAAGTTTTTCTATTTGCTTCCTAAGTACTTACCCCTCAGTGCGGGCAGCAGTGATCGCTCTTTTTTGTCATCACACTTGTTACATTCACTGAAGTACAGGAGTAGGAAGACATCCACAAGGACCCACATCAGTGAAGTGGCCAAAACCACCTTGCAGTAAACAAATCTCCTCATGTCTTTTCTCAATTTCTAGTTAACACACAGACTGAAGACAAATGCTGCTGTGATAAATCCAAGCCACAGAGGTGAACTTCCAGGTAAAAACAGGCTGCATCCCACTCTATTTAAAAAGAAGAAGAAGAAGAAGAAGAAAGTTTATATTGTACAAGTTTTGTTGACTGCTTGGTTTGCTAAATACCTGCTTGCTTGCTTTGTTTGCATAAAGGAAAGACAACACGAAGCACATGGCATCTCACTTACTCAAACATGACAGCAAATTTCAAACCCAAAATTAAAAGCACAAATGAAAACTCTTATCAAGACAAGGTGCTGAAATTCCACCACTTGATGTAAAACCTTTCTGTACTCTGCTAGGTTTTTGCCCATCTATTTCATTTCTTCAAATGTTATTGATTTTACCTTGAATTCAATCATGGCATTTTACATAACACTATGTTGTTTAATACCAGGGTTCTAAATTTAACCTGATAGAATTCTTCTGATAGCAGATATTACTGAAAGAGGAATCATTTTGGAATACAATTTACTAATGTGGTTAAGACATTGCCTTTATGGACAGGAATGGAGGCGTATTCACTACCTAGCACCAAGACACTTCGTAAGGCTTAAGTTTTCTTATCTGTGAAATGACAATAACAGAGTTAAACCTAAAAATTTATTCTAAAGATTATATAAGACCACATTTATGAAGTATCTTACAGAACAATTAAAATATAAAACAAAAAATAATTTTCTGAATCTGAAATACAGGAGTTACAACACATAAATCAGTATTTTTTAGCCTTAAAACCCCATCTAGTCTACATAGAAAAAAATCCATAGGAGATGTGTTTAGACTACATAGCATGTACTCAATAATTTATCAAAGGTAAAACAATAAAAAATATGTAACTTACATTACTTAAGGAAAAATTTCATGCACCATAACAAATATGTATACAATTCCTGAGAGATATCTAAACTAAAAATAAAATGAATATCATGTGCATATTCTTATTTAAAATACTTTTTGATGAATAATTATATGGTTAGCTATGTTCCTATGGATACAGTGAATAAATCAGACCATAATTTGAATCATTTTATACATTTAAAATATTACAAACTAAGATACAAATAATATATCTACACATGATTAATATCATTGTTTAAACAGTGCTACTCCATGTGAAGAGTACTAAATTCAAAGACACTTGAAATATTTCATAAATATTTGTATTAAAATAGCATTGAAAGTATAATCTGCTAAGGCAAAAGCTATTTAATACCAGCATCAGGTATCACGATGCAGCAGAAATGCTACCTGTTATAAATGTTATGATGCATACCAAGAATGTCCTCCAAAGGACTTATGCACTCACTGTGGGATTTTTTGAAGAGGATTAGACCATGGGAATGCTACAGCTAATGGCCATTAGAAAATGAGCCCTGGTCAGAAGAGGCAGGTCACTGACAGCATGACATGAGAAGCATGTTTCTCTCCCTGGCTTCTTTCTCACTCCATTTCTCAGCTGCCATATCATGAAGAGATTTTATATTCACAGGCCTTTCTATTATCTTGAATTTACATTTCAGCCTGCCTAACATAGACTGAAACTTCTAAAACTGTGAACTACAAACAAATCTCCTTCTTTAAATTGCAGATATCAGGTATTGTGTTTCAGAAAAGAAGAAAGTAACTAAGATTTTGCTACCAGAAGAGATGCCATTGCCATGAATGTAACTGACCATGCATGCAGTTTAGAAGCCTTTTAGAAGTGGTTTGCAATAGCAGTTTGGAGAAATTTGGAGGTACAAGTTACCTCTAGTTCTATTCTAGCTCTAGAATGTTGTATGCTCAGCTGGGTGGAAGATTTTGGTGGGCACTCAGAAGATGAGTAGGATGATGATACAAATGCAGACAGAAAAGTCCAGGCTCAGGAGGTTTCAGTCAGGAACAAGAACTCCATCACCAGTTGGACTCAAGATCATGTGTGTAATGCTCTTGCAGAAAATGTGTCTACATTATTCCCACATCTTGAAAGTGCAGGAGAATGTAAAAACAAAAATTTAAATATAATGTTGAGGTTGTGGCATGGGTACAACCGGCAGATTTTAGCCAGATCTGTACTGAGACTCAAAAGCTGATATCATCAATCACTAACTCAGCATGTTTTCAGGTTCACTAGAAAGGAAGCTATTGTAAAGTTGAGACTAGAAAAGCTTTGGCAAAGGAAAAGTTCATCACTGAGAATATTAGCATTAAAAAGATGCAAAATAGCATCAAAACAACAGGAAGGATGCCTTGAGTGCACTCCTGGAATTACAAAATCCCATCCTTACCAAACTGGTAGGTACAAAAGTGAAAGACTGCTTTGAGAAGAGAACATCGGGGCATACCCTGTTCAAGTGCCAAAGGTTCACTGAAGCCACAGGATATTGGAGGATCCAGAACATGGAACATTTGCTGAGAAAAGCCATAGCCAACAAGAAGAGTACTAACCAAAAGGAGAGTCAATGAGAGGTGTCACAACCAATGTCATAGGTCTGGTGCTCCCCAAACTATTTGGGGCTCATACCTCCTCACTACTTGCACAGGTGGCTGTTCACAGAGATACTGACTGCCCAGCTGAGTCATGGCCTTGCTTTGTTTCCAAAGCATTAGTTTGGTTTCCAACCCATTACTCCTCCTTTTGGAATTTGGAATGTTAGCCCCATGCCACTATATATTGGCAATGTTTAACTTACTTTTTGATATTCAACAACTCACAATGAAAAGTTTGCTTTGAACTGAGAGATGTTGGACTTGGAATTTTCAGCAATGCAAAAACTGTTTAGCTTCTGGTGACTCTTAGAGATAGACCAACTGTATTGTGCATAAACAGATGCACACGAGTCTTTTGAGGTCTAAGATAGCCTATCATTGTTTATATCATGACTATTCCCCAAGGTCTCTTGTGCTCAAAATGGCAGGGGTTTTGGAAGAAGATTGGATCATGAGAGAATTACAGCTGATTTGCTAGTAGGAGATATGTTCTTGCCAGAGAAGAAGATTACTGGGGCTGTGACCTAGAACAGCAATCTCCCTTCTCAGTTTCTCCCTTCTCTCTGCTTCTTGACCGCCATGGCATGAGAATCTGTTCTCCATGCCAACTCTGTGTTTCAGCCTGTCAAAGACTGCAACTGTGAACCAAGTGAAACCTCTCCTTCTTTAATCTGCTAGCAGCAGGCATTGTGTCCCAAAATGACCAGGAAAGTAACTAAGAAAATAATCAATTTAAACTAGTAATAAGTTCAAATTCAAAATTCACATAAAGTGTTGTTATAGCAGCTTTTTTTTTTTGATAACTAAAAATAACTTACATTTAATTTGAATATGAAAATGTACAAATCCAAAGTATATTTGACATATAATGACTTTGTGATTTTTGTAAAGGTAGCATACTAATTATCTAGTGTGTTTCAATCTCTTTACTTCCTATAAGAATGATAGCTAAATACTGGGATTTAGCCTATAAACTGAGGACAAGTAAAGGCTGTTCCTACATTTATTTCTAGTTATTTTATTGTAATTTTCTAAATTTTAGACATGAGTCAACTTTCAAATTTTCTGTTTTTCTGTAACACCAAGTAGGAGTACATCACAACAATTCATTGTATGAAAAACTAAGCCAATAGAAAACTGCATATAACACCAGTGATTACTGAACTGTCTCCCCTGGATACAGAAGGCAAACATCAGACATGTAAGCATCACCTTCCACTTTGTCATCCAGAGAAGAGATAACCTCAGGTAAACACTTTCCCTCTCTGTGCTTCATTTTCTTTACTGATAAGACACTGCCTGACTCTCCACTGAATTTTAAACTTTATGAGGTCTGTGCAAAATTAAAAGAACATTTTAAAAGAAAATGTAATGAATATTACTACAACAGAAAAGCTAAAATTGCATAATAACAAATATTAAACTAAGATAAATCATTTCCTAGTAAGAGTACAATAGTTGAGCTTATGAAGAATTTAATTTAGATGAATCATGATAGGGAAAATCACATCTTACTGCTACTTCAAGTATTATTCTAATTATTCTAAGTTCATGGCCTCCTAGACCTACATATCAAGATATTAGCCCTGACAGAAGTCTAACTTTATTATTTAATGTAATATAACTCAGTGGTTTTTAAAAATTTATTTAAGACATACTCTTTCCTCACTGTATTTTTAAAACCACTTTATTTTGCAAACAGGCTCAGTTTATCTTTCGAAAAGGTCTTACTCCCTGGTACTAGTGAAATAAGAATGTCATATATCTGATTCCAATGTTTCTCTTCTTATGAGAAAAAACTGATTGAGTTGAAAGATGATACAGAATAAGTGATAACTAAACAGCATAAGCACAGTTGGTGCCCCAGGTTTATTTAAGCAAATCAGCATCTGCATTATGTTTTTATTCCAATATGTTCTGATTTATTTGCAAATACTGTTCTGTTTCTGAAGCAGTCAAAAAACTCTAAGCTCTGCAATCTCCCTAGCTTGCCAATGCAGTGTGAAGCATGACCAACTTGCGTACTTTACAGCCTAATCCATCTGCTGCTATGATCGCCTTTCTAATTGTTTCAAAAATCATTTGAACATAGATATTTCCCTCTTTAAAAATATTTCTCTAAACAAGAAAAATGTAATTTGCTAGAAAGCTATTAAGTAACATACTGACAGTTCCTGCTGACTAAATCCTATCAGCGGTATTATTCTATGAGACTTTATAGGACTTTTACTGCAAAATATATATGTAGCATTTTTCCTGCTTTTATTAAAAATGGATATCTAGCTATAGTTTTATAAATATAAACTAGGTAAAGTTTAGGCCTTTTACTAACTATGTTATTAAAAATAAGAAGAAAAACATCTTTGTTTTTTGTTTGCTTTTTTTTTTTTTTCAATTAGGATATTATTACTTCCCCAAGGAATCTAGTTTAGCTGCTATTAGACATTTTTATCTGTAGTCATACATTTTCTTTAGGAGAAAATTGCATAATAGTTGCAAATTTATTCAATCTATTTTATGAGGCTATACTCAAAGCTGCCAAAAGATCCTGGAAGCTAGTGTAAGGCTGCTGGTAGGGCTTCAAGAAGTTTTAGGCACAAAGTACACTTTTCATGTTGTAAATAACTATGCAGAAACTTCTGTAAGCTGATGACCAGACAATTTTGCAGAGTTTCTTTATAGACTGTTTTTTTTTTTTTCAGTCAGCACTGCAAAAATAAGGTAACTCTGCTACAAGTCTAAAGATAAATTTATCTCTCCATGAATGAAGGTTAAAAATTAAGAGCTGAGAATCCACCAAAAGCTCAAATCCACTGGAAACCACATGACACATTACGATGTCCCAAGGGACAAATAAATTGAAAAAGTAATGTTAAATAAATGCTTTTGGTGCAAAGAGGGTGGCATAGTGCAAAGAAATATGTTCTCATTTGCTTTTAAATTAAACAAAGGTCAAATGTTTGTTAATATTAAATCCACCTGTTTGGAGGCAAACTAGTATAGGCTCAGAAGTAAATATTGGTGAATTACAATGTCATGATCCGAACTTACATAAGGTCTTATGGGTGGGTCCTCTTTCAATATATATCATGTCTTTATAAGAAAATATTAGGACAAAGATACATGCACGGGAATGACCACAGGAATACAGAAGAAGACTGCCTTCTACAAGCAAAAAAAAGAAAACCATCAAAATAAAATAATCTTTCTAAGTCTGTGATTTTGAACTTCTAATCTGCAGAACTATAAAAGATCAATTTATGTTGTTTAAGGCACTCAGTCTGTTATTTTGTAAAGACAGCCCCAAAATGGAATATACTCATTAAATACAAATCTCCCCTACTCTACTTACCTAAAATGGAGATATGGATAGAAAGAAAGTCCAAGAATGCACCATCTATTCTCATGCTACATCTATGAGTCTACACTCCAAAGGATCTCCAGTGCTTCTCAATAATCCTACAATGCTTAAGAGACAAGTCATTATCAGTCATTCAGACAACAGTTTGCACCTTGTCTGCCTTCTTCATATTGCCATTTCTCTTGATTTACTGTGCATTGCTATACTTTGAATTTACCAGAGAAGACACAAAACGTCAGAAGAAACCTTTGCATACTGTTTTGTATCATGTTGTTTATCCTTCTTCCCACCATTCTCAAATCTGCAGGTCCAACTGCTGCAATGGAGGGACTACAGAGAAAAATATCCTATCCTTTCATATATGCAAAAATGTTACTTATTCAATTGTCTTTTCTGCACCAAATTTTATTCTCTAATAATCATTAGCAACATACAAAGATGTTATCTTAATAAACATCTTCAGTTAGTTTGACCCTACATCCTTCTTCAGTTAACACTACAAAGATCTATTCAAATTTCTGCTGAACTGCTGGAATTATGTATTACTACTTTTTGCACATTCCTATCCTCTGTTCTCTAATATTCCATAAGCTTTATTCACTGCTACTATATGGAAACCTTCAGTGCTACTGCCTTGGCCAAATCCCAGGTCAGTTCTCAGTCATTACATAATTCATGCACTCCCAAGCAGCATTTGACATAACTTGACAAAAATAAATTGTATTCTTCCTGACAACTCTACAGCTTTTCTTTTACGTCTCATGTCATATCTGGCAGTGAACTCTGAGCTATTTCTGCAGATTTAACTTGCTTCTCACCAATTCCACCATCACCACTATGGACAACACCATCAAAACCTGTAACTGCCTTAGAATATGTTTCAAAGGAAAAAAACATCTTTTGTTGAGATATAATTCACATGTGATGATTAAAAAAAATGGAAATAAAGCCTATGTGTATAGGGGTGGGAGTCATAGGTAGGATAGCAGAAGAGAAAAATATGAGAATCAAGATGTGTCACATACAGGTACATATCCTCAAAGCTGAACATGATCATAATGTACCAATAAACTCAATAAAGGAGAATTAAATACAATGTTAAAATCAATGGATTGTAGCATAGTCACAAAATTACACATATATCCTTGATGAAAGATGTCCATTTAAGTAATAAATAATTGACAAAAATGAAGTTATTCATCGACATGGGACACCCCAAAGTTCTTGGCTGTACAGAGACAGAAATATCTTTGATACTTTGTACACCAATATGTGTAACACAGGGGACAAGAATGATTAATGTTCTGTATTAACTAGTTCCAGTATCAGAACCAAACAAAATAATCATACCACTTCCATGAGCAAAGCATTATTTGCAGAAGACCAACGTGATGTTTATCCAAGTCAGTTTAACAGTAAATTCTGAGAGAATCAGACAGGATTGTACCCCTTTGGGCTACACACTTGAATGTGGGAAAGACTGGGTCAGGAAAGATCCTTCCACTGGGAACTGGAGTTCCAGATTATCTATTGTAGTGGCAATGAAAGGTCTGAAGATGATTCTAAACTTCCTTGCACCAACTACACTGAATAATAGTCCTAGAGTATATCTTGGCTGTATAAAAATAGGCATTGTGATACTCTCTGAGACTATGTAATAAACTAAGTTCAGGACCCAGAGAGATATGGCTCAAGTCAAAACTATAATGTTGGCCTAATCCTATTGCTTGACATTCTGTTCATTAAACAAATATTTGATGAGTACAGAATGGATTTGCTCCCAGCCTCTTTCAGATGATTCCAGGGATGACACACCCATATGAAATTTGCCAAAAACCAAGAGGAAGGGCCAGAAGGCTAGAACCATTAACAAATTCTCTTTCTCTCCAATTTCTACACTTCATTCCTTCCAAGAATAAAAGGACCCAAACACTCTTCAGGCATTTCTGTAAACAATGAGCAACCTTGAACAATGGCTAAAGAGATACTCTCCAGGACCCACAGCAGTATTTAACCTCTCTCTCTTCGATGGTGGGTTCCTAAAGGTATTTGTCTCCTGTAATGCAACCCATCACAAATGTGGTCATCCACTGAGACTGTGCTAGTCCTCATGGGCTACAGGAAGGAAACAGAACTGCTATCAGTACACTGATGCACACACTACTTGCTGACCCAGAAGTAAAAAAATAGTTTTGCTATGATATAGAAAGGCAGTTTTTCAATATCTATGAGAATACAGTCAGCTAATTTACATGATTTTAAGTAAAGTAAAATCAATCAGATCTGATAACATCATACACAGGAAATTCAAGCAGTGTCTATGTATTAATAGGCATTTTCCTAAGTATAGACAACTTCTTGAAAGAGACACTAGCTAAGCTTGGTAATCTCTGAGGAATAAAACTGTCTAGTCTTCTGTAGCACACATTACTTTCAGAATATAACTGCTACCATAAGTGCAAAGGGTGATTTTTTTTTTTTCATTTATCACAGATTCAACTGAGAGCCTATAAAAGTACTAACACCAGGTTAGATCTTGTGGATTAAAACCAACAAACAAACAAACAAATAAAAATGTATGTCCTGCCATTTAAAAGAGAAGATGGAAAAGAACATTGTCATAGGGATAAGAAAGAACATTTGGATTCACTCTGAAATGTGTGATTTCTTTCACCAGATAGATTTTGTATGTAAATCTTAATGTTGAGAAATTGTAATACCAAATAAAAATTGAGCACAGAGTGAAGGAAAGAGGAACTTTATAGAGAATAAGGTAGCAACCTGTTTATAAGTGAAATGTCATGTGTTAAAGTAGATAGTTAAACATTAATGTTTTCAGCCATGCTAGCAATAGGATATATATTCTATGAAGAGGTTGCAAAGGTTAAACATGAAATATGTGAATAAGAATATTCTATAGGAAATATGTTATCATTAAATGACAGAGATTGAATAACATAAAGAAGCTTGTAAAAAGCAATACTAAGCCCTCAAAAAGAAAAGAAAAGAAAGTTATTTTAAAAGTTGTGCTTAACCTGAAAACTGCTCATGATTCATTCCTTGTAGGTATTTAATAACTGTTCAGTGTTCCCCTACAACATGGCACCAACAGTTCAAGCTTGTTCATTAACAGTCACCAAGAGAGAAAAAAGGAAATCTAAAATGTCCAACCAGATATAAAACCTAGAGATTTAAGACAACACTAGAGCATTTAGACAGTTCTCAGTGGACATATACCAGCTAGCGGGCCACTTTCAGCCATAAATCTCATGATTAAAATGAAAATAAATGTTTCCACTGAGATGTCAAAGCTATAAAAAAATCTTAACCTCAGCTTACTATTTGGCCTTAAGGCTTCTCAGTTCTTCATGGCAAAGGACGTCCGGCTTGAACTGCAAATGCTCTTTCTTGGAAAGTCATAGGGTAATATAGCTATTTGTTATCTAGGCTTTCTCTTTACAACAGGAACATTAACTGGCAGAAACTAACATCAAATAACTTTTAAATTATCTTATAAAATCATACCACAGTCACTCTGACTGATTTGCCAGCAACAGATACAAAGAAAATGAAGACAAGCACAAACAGACTTGTAGTATTCCAGAAAAACAAATGAGAGGGTGCATTAGAAATGGCTGCCACGCATTACCCTCTATTTTATTATTTTTAATAAATTGAACTTATTAGTATGTATTAGATATATACCATGTTTACATTCACCATTGAGAATTTATACCTGTACCTGATGTTTCTTAATTCTTTCTTTTCCCATTCCCCTGTCTTCTTTTCAAAACTCTACCCTGTTTACATAAGCTTTGTTTCTGTTCTTTTCTTTCTATAATCACACTTTTTTTTCCTTTCTTTGCTTTTCCCCACTGTGATCCAATTCCTCTTTCCCTTTGAAAACTGTCTTCCTGGTTCACAATAGCTATCCTATATTCCCTCATTTACACCCTCAGCTTCTCATACTAGAAAAATGATGCAGTATTCACACATCTATGTCCTATTTATATCATTTATGAGTATGGACTCAAAGTGCATCCATTTAGCTATAAATGTCTCAAATTTACCATTCTTTATGGCTGAGTAATATTCTATTTTATGAAAAGCCACATTGTCTTTATCCAGTCTCCAGCTGATGTGCATTAAGGTTGTGCCACATATTAGCTGAACTGCACATTAAAACTATACACATGTAAATACTTTTATATGCTTGTTTACATATGGTAATAGTGATTTTAGCACATCTAACACATGAGAGAAATGTACACCTTTCTTAAAACTAATGTAAAAATTAGTAAGAAAAGAAATATTCAAATTATTTAACTCCAAAATGAATATGATTAATTATTAAATTCATTTGCATCTGTACTTTTTTTTCTTGCAAACATTCTAGTGAAGTTATTAGTCTTAAGCACCTTGAAAAGCAATTACAATGAAGAAGTAAAGAACTAAATAATCAGAATGTAGAATAAAATCAATACCCTATTAATGAATAGCAAAGTAAAAGTGTCATAACCCCAAGAAATCAAAATTGATATTCTTCTTTGCAAAATAAACTCATTATATGAAACTACTAACCACTGTAACTTGTTAACCAATATAAAGCAAACTAATATAAGGGAGTATAATCAGTAATCCAATTATATAAAACATGGAAAATAAGCAAAGTGATTCAGCAGAGACCACTACTATAAAAAAGACACCTATAAATATAAACCATCCTCTAGGAAAACTATTACCTAATTTAGTTTGAAGTTATGCTAAGAATTGTAAATTAAAATGAAATACTGTTTTTAAAATATATTTTAGCAAAGGTAGAAGGAAATATGCTAATTTTCTACTTTGAAGATAGAAATTGAAACTGATAAAAATTGGGGGGAAATTTTATAAAATGAATAGAAATTTTTACCCTGTTTCGAACTTAACTGAATACTTGGGACTACTAACCTCTCTAACTAGAAACTTATTTTTTAAAATTCCATATAAAGGCATTAAGTTCAGAAATGTTATAACTACAGTATTTATTTAAAGTAGCCATAATAGATATACAACTAACTGATAGTGATCACCCATTAAAAATATGAAAACTTCTGGTGATATCAGAAATGTTTAGGCAATTGCACAAAACTAAATAGCTCACTTGTTTATTTCCTATTAGTGTCTTATTTATATAAAGATATTGGTAAAATATCTAAAATTATAAATCTGTGTTTATATTTGTTATTTACCTAAAATTCTAAATCTATATTTTACATGCTTTATTGATTGTATTAATTGACAAATTATCCAGTGGTAGTACCTATTAGCTAAATAATGAAAAAAAAAATGCTTTATTTAAAGCAAGTAGAAAACTACCAATAAAATAGTTTAGTGATAAAACCGAAACTTTGGAGTTACCTGATGTTTGTAGATAGGTATGCATGTGTTCATAAGCTCTGACAAAGTTTTAAGGAAATTGCTGTAGAGCATAGTGACAGGCCCAAAGAGCTATTACATTATTCATACAACAGAGTAGATGGAAATCAAAGACAGATTCTCCCACTAAAATAAAGACTGCTTTATGTTTTGTTTCCAAATGTCTCTTTTTTCTAGTGTCTATTATTAAAGAATCTTACTTTAAAAAGATGAAAGCTCACCCCATATGAAAAAAAAAGATGAACACTACTAAAACTCCACATTCTTTCATAGGAGATAGGTAACTTTCCAAATTTAGAATTCTGCCCAAGATGATGATGATGATGATTATGATTGCCAATGTGAACACTGTTGTAAATAATACTCACTTAAATTTATCAAGACCACCATTTAAAAGTGGTCACTGAAGTATTATCATTCTTGCTGTTAGAAGCTTAGATGACACTCAAAACCAACTAACCTCTCAGAAAAGAAACAGCACAAAAGAGTTTCAGAGTCTACTCTGACAAGAATTTTGGATGTATTGATAATTTATATGTTTGGGCTCCAAATGTTCTCAACTTCATATGACTTAGATTCATATGGCATAATTGTTTTACCTGTAAACTACAGTGATTGTTGCTACAGAAAAATATTGTCTGTTAACAGAATACTATAATTTGGGGAAAAAAAAGTAATAGAAATAATAACATGTGGCAAATTCCCAAATCAAATTACAATGTGTAGAAAAAAATCCTGTCTGTTCAGGTCAACTAAGCTAGTATTTTCTTAAATCCAGAGACTAAAATAGCTATAGTATGTGCTTCATATAAATATCCTTCAGTATACAGTCTATTTGTCAATTTCTAATCTGAAAAATGCTCTTTTAAATGATCATACTGTTATATTCATGTAATAATTAAATAACATGTAACTCAAAGGAGTTTCTAAAAGACACATTTCATTTTCACAATGTGCCACTCATCATCAGTTGAACTAATTTCTGCCAAAGCTATTTCTTCAGTATTATTCACCATGTTAGCCATGGAAAGCAGCAGTGAGAGGAGGAGGCCAGTGTGCTAATGGACCGTGAGAGAGGAGGGATTATCACTTTAAATACAACTAACGTGTCAGGATTGCATTCTGGAGACATGATTTCCATTGCTGATACTATAACAATAAGAAATAATGAATTTTTAGTACATAGTTTTGCTAACTGCAGTTTATTTTTGAGTCAAGATACCAATTCCAAAAGCAAACAATTCATAACTATTCTGTAAAGGTTTTATAGTTTTGTAGCTCAAGCGGAAAAGTTATAAAGCTTCAAGATCAATAACATCTGTTTAGTCCAACGAAAAGCCCTGTTATTTATGTGGTTGAATGGTTATAATATTTTCTTTTGATTTCGATAAGCATAGAAAATACATTCCAACCACTGATTGACATGAGAACAAATCAGTAGGTGTGCTCCACTCCAAGATCTCTTATCTATTAATTTCTGGAGAATGAAACAGTGTTCAAACTGAGAAAGAAAATGCTGGTATGATTCCCTTCCTGCAAAATAACATAATCAGTACAAAATTGTCTGATTTCCCACATCCATTCAGCTCCACTCCAGCAGAACAGCAATCAACGTTTTATTTTCCTTTGTGTTTCACATTTCTGGCAAAAATATGTAGAAAGGCAGCAGTCTGAATCAATGAAGCTTATTAATCAATGTAAGGGATTTTTTTTCTCTATATACATTTTAATTTGTATTGATTCTACTGCTCTCATATTTTAAAATTCACATTTCTTTTTATAATATTTAAGTTGTCCTACTATATTTCTTACATTCATTTTTATTCAGCTGATTCCATCTCCATATCTTCTCCTTTTTTCAAATACAAAAATAATCTAAACTAGAATTTTAACTTTGACTTGCAACTGGTTCTTCAGGATGTGTTGGTTAATTTTTTGTGTGTGTGCCCATTATATTTATTATTCTTTTTCTAACTTTCTTGTATTTTCTTCTTCTTCTACAGAAAAACACTATAACTCTTTAAAATATCATGATAATTTTTCTTCATAATCTCCATTTGTCATTATATATAATTTTTTGTTCTCTTATCCAATGCTACTTGGCATATTCTAAGTTCTGTCTTCATACAAACACAAGGTAAAATGTTAATTGGTAAAACCAAAGAAAATCAGTGCCTGTGGCCATAATAAAGTACAAATCCTGACAAAGCTAAATTGGAATAAAAACACTAGAACTATGAAGCTTTCTATCAAGGAAATGGAAATGTAGGAAATACTGTTATTGCTAAAACTTTACCAGTGTGCATTCAACATAGTTAGGGATGCTAAACAGATTTTAATCCATGTCTCACTTGCACCACTCATTTATTTGGAAGTGTATTTGCCCATGTAACTCCAGTTGTCATGTTTATAAAGAGCAATAGGAGCTACATCCACTTAGAGGATCAAGGTAAATATTATTCTTATCGAATTAGAATCAGAGGAGTTGACATATTTCAACTAATGTGTAAATGTTAGCTTATTGCTATTACTATGACCAACACTGTGACTAGCAATATAGTTTCTTAATGTAAATTAAGAGAAAAGCATTTAAGATTTATCCTAACCCTCTTATTTATTCCATTTTCTTGTCAAGTAATTTTGAGCACCTAATATATTCCAAGTCTTATCTCAAGCTAGGGACTTGAGATATCATATGTTACAGAGTTTACAGTCTACTGGCGGTAGATGAAACCAGTGGCCAGCTCAAGAATACACTTTCTGAGGTCTGCATATTAAAAACATTAATTTTGTTAATACTTATTTTGTTCTTTAAAATTATGAGTGTTATATCTCACTTTCAGTTTATAATGAAAATAGAAGGTCTTTATAAATGTGCTGATAAACTGTTTTCTAGATATTAAAAGGAGAAATTAAAGTGAAGTTTCTTAAAAGGCAATAAATACAGAGACTGAATTTCAGGAGAGATAAAGATTATGTTGGCAAACCAATGTTAACCAAATCCATGGAAACTGACTAAATATTCTCAGTAAGAATGTAAGTATAACATAAAATGTGGGTGCTGTAATGAATCTTACAGAGTAGAAGTTTATAAGAAAGATAAATGCATGGTGATCCAGGCAAGTGTTATCAAGTGAAGAGCAAAGCAAATGCAATGTTAGCATTTTCAAAGGCTACTGAGAGGCATTGATCACTGACTCAAAACCTCACTGGCAGGAAGAAAATGGAGGAGTGTTGATTCCTGCAAAATTCAACCTCTTTGAAATCCTGAACCAGACACTGGAAAATACCAACCTGTTGAAGAGCAAAAGACAAGCAGTTTGCTAAGAGCCAGGGAAAGAGCAGATGAGAAAACTAGAAGATACAGAGCAGTTGGAAACACTCTTCAATGCAGAAAAAAAACAAGAAAAAGACTTGAATTCTCTTCCAGGTTCTCAAGACTCCCACAGTAGTAAAATTTGATTCAGTCCTTTTAAAATGATCAGAATTTTCAGATGATAAAATTTGTTCAAAGTTTGGAAACACAAAGTAAAATATCTACATCTTGGAGTTTAATCCTTTTTTGGAAGTTATACACCAGCAAGTGTGCCTGAGCCCTTCTGGACCAGCTCAAAGGAGACCACTTGCCAAGTAAACATAAAGATTTGGGAAGACAATCTCATTGGAGCCTCTTACTCTGATAAATTACTGTCATATTAGTTAACATTTTTTAAATAGACTAAAAAAATGATTTGTAACCATCTCCTAAGAAAATGAATGATGAAGTAGCTTTCTAAATCTTTGCATATATACATGTAAACAACAGCAGAAAAAGAAAATACAAAGAAAGACCTAGAAAAACCAAGTAATTCTGTCCAAAGAAAGCTGTGTATTGCTAGACAAAAAAACTGCTTGCATCATGATTAACATGGACAATTGCTCAAATGACAGAGTCATTTTCTATCTCTCTCCTTTTCCTACTGTTCTTTCAGTTGGACCCCTCTGTTTCCAAGACACCTTCTAGTTTGACTTTTGGCTGCTCAACTGGGTGTCTGTGATACAGGTTGCCTGGCAAGATGACTGATAGACTGACTACTCACCAGACTTGTATGGTAGCTCTGTTTCCTGGCTTGCAGGTGGGGGATATGGATAGAATTTCATGAGGTTTTCAAGTTGCAATTCTGTTTTATAAAGGTTGTACATTTAAGTTTATCACTTATGATATTATTATTCATTACAGAATCAATATTACTTAAAGTGTTGGGTTATGGTAATAATTTTTAACAGTTTCAGAAATTTTTTAAAAATTGAAATTGCTCTTCAAGATACTTCATTTTTATTAAATTATCAACACAATGATGACATAAAAGAGATGTAAGAATAATTTTTTAGTGTTAGATAGTTGTAGGCCTTGATCAGAGAGGTAGTACTACAGGGACATAACTGTAAAAATCTATCACTTTCCATATATAAAATTAGTCCATTTCATACACTTTAATTTACACGTGCCATACTTTAAGGACTTTTAAAGCTGATGACAATATACACACAAAAATAGAAACGAAACAATTCTGGTATGTGTTAGACAACAACAATAATATCTACACTTTTTTTTTTTTTTTTTTTTAGGTTTTTTGAGACAGGGTTTCGCTTTGTGGTTCAGGCTGGCCCTGAGCTCAGCCTCCAACTCACGTCACAGCAATCCTCCTGCCTCTGCCTCCCGAGTGCTGGGATTACAGGCATGAGCCACCACACCCGGCACTGTGGTATGTGGTACTGGTTGCTGCTGGGCGTGAGTCTCCATGCCCAGTATGGTATGTGGTTACCGGGGAATCGAACCCGGGCCCTTGCGCTTGCAAGACAGGCGCCGGAACCACTGAGCTAACTCCCCGCTTTAATAACTACACTTTTATCACAGAATGTAACATACTAAACACTGAGGATTTCTGTCAGGATTTCATCAGTTTAAAAACAGACTATTTTGCCATATGGTATCCATCCTTTTACTAATAACCTGCTATTTATAGAAAAGGAAACTTAATTGTCAATTCAGATGGGCAAATTCAAGACTGCAGACAGCATTAATAAACCAGACTGCAAATGATTTGCCTTTTCTTTTGCCCTCAGTAGAGCATTAGCAGAATGTTGCAGATGCAGTGAAAGTTTACATTTGGAAATTTAATCAATGAAACATTTTAGACACAAAATCATAGAAGGCACTCGCTAGTCTAGGCTCTATGGGATAAACTAAATCCCTCACTTGCCACAACTTTCTAAGGTATTATGTAGGCAAATAAATGGACTGGCAATATCAATCACTACCTTTAAAACAGAGGACCTTGACAGATTTTATTTATTGTATTTATTTTTAACTTATTATAACATTCACCATATTTCACAGTCACATCAGAATAGGAGAGCATTTTCTGTAATTTTCTCATGGCTCTTCTAAAAAGCTAAGCACAGGAGATAGAGAGCTCTTTTCAAGAACTTTTATGCTCTCATTGCATTTGACCCTCAACATGGCCTTAACATAGTGCCCCCTTTATAAGTTGATAACATAGAACTCAGAGAACTAAAGAAATTTGCCCAAATTATTCACTTTGTCTAAGCTCACAATCTTCACAACTAGAATTTAAAGCCAAATTTCTAATTTGCAATTATAATTTCATTTCAAAACTAAAAAAATGCTCTCAGTAAAGCCAGTTTTATAAAAATCTACACTTTGACAAAGTCTTAATAAATTTATTTGTTCATTTTTAGAACATTTCCCTTGACAAGAAAGTCTGTTAGGGCAAAAAAATAATATTTGTGTATAGAATCATGGTGTTTCACAGCTGTCAATAGATGGAATAGGTCAAGTCACCATCTATTCAATTTGTCAGCAGTGGAAACAGAGTCCTAGAAGAGTACGGTGACTTACAATTATCATAACTTATTAACAGTATAATTGAAACTAGAATCTGTCTTTCCCATTTCTTGTATGACATTACATGAAGTGCTGTTATCATAGGCCCAAAATGTAAGCACTGTTTCAGTATAGTTCAAACTGTACCAACAATGTATTTAAAGAGCAGAAATTGAAATTGTCAACCCTATCTAAAAGAAAGCTTTCTTCAACAACAAGAGTTTCTTCATTGTCTAACAATCAGCATAAAACATAGATAGATTCTATCTTCTCTTACTCGAATTTGTGTCAACCAGGAGATGAGTAAAATAAAACATTAGTTATTGATTAAAGTGGCATATATTATTGTACTCAATCTACTCCAAGACATTTCAAGATAGTTATTATCATGATCTTTTATAGCTACAAAAGTGGAATAAGAGATTTGCTCAAGGTGACACAGCTAGAAATTCACTGAACTGAGAAGAGAACTCAGCTCTGTTCAGCTGGATTCTGCGAGGAACAACCTGCCTCCAAAATAAAGTGAAAAGTAATTTTCACAAATCCCACTGCGACTGTGAATCCTTAGAGCTTGTGTAATAGTTATCTTCTCCTTCATCTCTACTATATGTGCATCTAAGCAGTTGTGCAACTAAAATATGAAATAGCTTCTATAGCAACAAAAAGTGATGATGTTAGATGGAAAATATTAGGTGGATTTTCCAGAGAATCTCTTTAAGGGGGGATTATATTGGATGACTAGACACCCTTTGTCATTGCAATTTTTTCATTCTTTCCTGTGCAAAACGCAGATATGATGGCTGAGCATTAGTACTCAAATATTTAAAAACGTTTTAAATTAAACTGTATGTCTAAAATGACAAAACAGAATTGCATAAAGAGGATAAATTCCTAATTATCTCACAACTACAGCTGCAGAGTCAAAATGTCAGTGATCAAACTTTCTTTGTTCAGAAGGTTGGGATCATAAGGCAAAGAGAGGGACTAACTGCCCCAGGGTAACAGAGGGTCCGAGGAGAGTGAGAACACACAAGCACTTCCACCATCAGCAGAACGTGAGAGGGTCTGCAGTCCTGGTGAAAGTGATAAGAAGAAAACACTAAAATTGTAACAACACTTAAGGACTAGAATAGGCCAGTGGAAAGGTGTAAACAAAATGGGATCCTCCAAACACAAAAGCATTTGCTCCCACTTCTAATATGCTTTTTGAAAAAAAGATTGTGGTCTAGGCAAGAGGCCCCAAAGAGCTTTTTGATGACACAAAATCCTTCCTAACTACACAGACTCTTTTCTGATCCATAACAAAATTTAACCTTATACACAAAATATTCTCATAAAGATTCCATTCTCAAAAATATCCATGATTGGGCCAAGGATTTAGCTCAATGGTTCTGGTGCCTGCCTTGCAAGCTCAAGGACCCAGGTTCAATCCCTGGTGACCACATACAACAATGCTGGGCAAGGACACTCAAGCCCACCAGCAATCAGTAACCACGTACCACAGTGCTGAGTATGGTGGCTCATACCTTCAATACCAGCACTCAGGAGGCAGAGGCAGGAGGATTGCTATGAGTTCAAGGCTAAGCTCAGGGGCAGCCTGAACTATAAAGCAAGACCCTGTCTAAAAAACAAACAAACAAACAAACAAAAAAACAATATTCCTGGTTTCCAGAGAAGGAAAAAAAAAATCATACATTATAGGTGCCTATTAGAAAGGCAGGTAGCTCTATTTTGCCATGAAATACATAAGTAAGAGATCTGCCTATAGTGGGTGAACCACAGACCAGACACCCTCTCTACCAAAGAGCCTCACAGATTCACTAAGAATATGGGTATTGTGGGAGAATTAAGCAGAAATGGGGAAAGAACCATGCACTTAACTCCCAGGGAAACACACCATATCAAAGGGAAAGAAAGACAAGAGTCCTCCCGACCAATGTGCTCCACTAAGTAGTAAGTCAAAACACTTGCCCAGTACAGATTCTGTGAAGAAACAGGAAGTTTATCCCTTTGGCAAGAAGTCCTCAGAGAGTTAGGGAATGAGTGTGGGTAAAATCCTTTGGCACCAGGTGCCACACTAAGCAAGAAAAGCCAATGGAAAAATACCAATGCAACAAGTATAAATCATCACATTAAGAAAGGAAAAGAAAAAAGTCATTTGATAATCTCAATATATGCTGATGCATTTGATGAAAATTTCAAAACCTTTCCATGATTAAAAAATAATAGCAAAATAAAAAATAAATTGTCTCAATCAGTGTTATCTCACAAAGTAGAGTAAATATAATTTTTGCAGTACTGGAATGTTGTAGTAGAAGACTCTGAACTAAGGTCTTTTTCACCAAGCTACATCCCCAGTCCCTTTTTTTATTTTTGATTTTGAGACAGAGTCTCCCATAGTCCCTAAACTGCCCTGACTGGGAACAAACAAACTTGTGATGCTCCTGCCTCTGCCTCCCAGATTGCTAGGAATATAGGTTTGTGCAACCAAACCATGAACATTAGCAGTAAAACATCAAAATAGAATATGTAGTGGTATACTGTGTAGCTGTGAAGGTGAAGTGAACCACACAAAAATGTTAATACAACTGACAAATATAGATTCAGAAAGGAAAACGTGGAAGGATGCATGTACTATGACTATTATGAATATAAATTTAAAAGAAGAGTGAAGTAAAACTTTATAGTTGCAAATTTAAGATGGAATACTAAAACCTCAATGCAAAGGAAGGAACTGATGATCGTAAAAGTCAATCTTAGAGAGATAATGAAAATAAGGTCATGTTCAGGAGGCACAAAAAGTCTCTGAGACGCAAGAAACTACACTCTACCTCCCCATCCATATGACTGACTGTTCAATGGGTTTTGGCTTGTAACGGTCACTATTTTGTCCCCTCAACACATAAAAATTCACAACAAAAATCTTAAATGGCAATAACACTGTAGTTAAAAATGATAAGTTAAAAACTGTTGCATATTAGGTAGAATATAAGGACATAATTAATATTTATTGTGAATTTACTGTGTGCCAAGAGGCACTGTATGTGCTTTATCCCTTTTCACCTTTGTAGTAACCAGAAGACACAGTAGTGCTAATGTCACATTCTAACAGTAAGAAGCCTGAAGCGCAGAGAACTAAAATAATGTACACATAATCACACAGCCAGAGAGGCTGCAGAGTGAGACCTGAACCAGCGTAGCTGGACAACACTGGAGCCCAGGGTATCAGACAGTAATTAGGCTACTGCTGCTCACAGGGAGAAAAGATACTCCCTATGCCGAGTGTTATTCTTTCCATTGTCAAAATTATTGTTTATTATGAAGGGTACACTGAGCTTAAAATATCGGTCTTTCATGAACACAACATACT